>WJFA01000224.1:0-51582 GCA_009870155.1 Pseudobourletiella spinata | reverse complement strand
AAGTGTCAAGTGCGGGTGTTCCATGTGGAGATGTGGACATGTGTTTTCCGCCCGCGGACTGTGTACCGCCGAATGAAATGGCCGGCTGTTAGTAGGGTTCCGCCCCCGGAAGGAGCGTAATGACTTTTTTCTTATTATTAAGTTGGTGAACCGGCTACTAAGGTTTTTTGAAGTGATTGATTTGAAGAGTGCACTCGGAGTAAGAGGAAGGGGAAATCATATTTTCCCAAATTCTAAGGACTTTCACATGAATCTCCCCCCAGCTACTCCCGTACAACCCACCCTTTTCACTTCTATTTTCCTTCCCTTCCGGATGGGATGGCTCAAAGTGGTGGTACTACGTTGGTGCATGTGTGCGTAAATAAATGTGTGTGTGTGTGTGTGTGTGAAGGTGTGTGCGGGAGGCTGGAGATCCAGTGGGATCTGTCAGTTCAAGGTGTCCGTGTTTACTCTCTCTATCTCTTTTTCTCCTTTCATATTCCGGCCTCCCATCATTTCGAAGTGATAGTGTGTCTGCGTGTGTGCTTCCACGTGTGTGTGTGTGTGTGTGTGTGTGTGTGTGTGTGTGTGTGTTTGTGGGTGTGGGTGTGGGTGTGTTTATGGGGCCCAGCAGATAAATTTCCGATCTCATCTGTACTTTTCCTCTGCGTTCAAGTTCCCTCCTCGATCCTGATGATTTCCCACTGTATGTAGAATTCTCATTCAGTCGCATCTCAATTTTTATGTGTATTCATACATGTTTGAGCAGGATATTTTAGTAGGAGAGGAAGAAGGATATATATCTGAGCTATATTCTTGGAGGAAATTCGACAAATTCTGTTGGGTTAAATTGACTTCATTTGTGCTGAAGTAGAGCAGGGTGCACTTTGGGTGAGAGTACTATGGCTCGTAGAATTGGGATTTGTTTGACAAAAGTTTTCCGGGGAAATTCGTGGGATTTTGGAAGGCGTTCTAATATACATTGTAGCGGGCAATCCATCCACATCACAATCTAGTGAACCAAGAATGACAAATGAACGTGTTGGGTAGGAAAACAGTGTGTGTGTGTGTGTGTGTGTGTAGTTTCACCAATGTTTCTGATATTCTGATGTATTCCCGCAAACAAAAAAAAACAGCCGTACAGGCCGTGGGGTCCATAACATATCACAGTGCTCTCATACTGACTCCATCTTGATAGGAAAAGTTGCTCACAACAATAATTCCACACCTTCGGGAGGGAAGTGGACGAGATTGATGTTCTAAACGGTCCGTAAAAGGTTGTTGTAAACTCGTATTCCCACATTGGACCATGAGCCTTAACAGCCGAAATTATGCACTATTCCTGGCCTTGGCCCACATTTATATAGTCACATCGAAAATTGTGGTTCTCAACCTTGGATTTTATTCTCGCCCTGTGGAGTGGCAACGGTGCGCCGGTGTGCGGGGTACCGGCAGCGATACGGAATACCGGCGTTAACCCGAAAAAATTCATATTTGACACCGCAAAAGGCTCACAAAGATTCGGGGTTAATTGATGCAAAGAGGGGAGTACGTACTAACTGAAAAATCCAATGTTAAATCCCATAAGAAAATCCCAGTTTTCAATTTCGAGCGACTTTTGAAAGATACCGGTAAAATTTGTCGCGACATTTGCAACACGCAGAGGCTCATGTGCTTCAGCCCCTACGACGTTTCTACTTTAAGGAATCGATCAGAATAAATACCTTTATGAATACATAGTGACGTGGCTGTGATGTTGACACAGGCTGAGAGTTGTACACAGGTATTGAATGTCACCTGGAGGAAAAATCGAGATGTTCTCGTCGCGAGGGAACCAGATATCCGTGCTAATTGGAACACAAATCTTTATCTCATCCTGTGGAAGACTGTGCGGTTGAAGTGGCGAACATACAACGACGATGACGGTCAGTTGCGAATGTTCACACGATAGTTCCCGCGTCTAGTACTCACGGCAGTGTAAACCAAATGGTTGAAGTGGTCTGGGAAGGGTTGTACTCAACAGACCCATTTTACTGCGAAAACCAATAATAAAACCGCTTGTGGACGTTGCTCAACTCTACATATTGAAGTGGAGGCTTGGAAGCACAGTAACAACTTTTAGTGAAGGTGAGGGTGGCTGGGAGCCGGTTGGTTCCCGGTCCGAGTGCGGGACGAGGACGTGTTTGAGAGAGGATTCTCGCCGAGAGAATGCGAAATGAGGAAGAACTCCTAGAATGCGGCTCACCGAGGGTATCTTTATTTCCGTCCGTCTCTCCAGAACCAACAAACTAATTTCCTACCCGGGCGGACTTCTACCCACGGAGGAAGTCCCCATTTACATCAATATTATTATTCTTAGCCTATTGATGCCGCTAGGGATTACCACTTCCTCACAAGCTTCCCTGTTTGTTCCATTTGGTCTCACACCTTTGTCGCTGGAGTCAGTAAAACAATTATAGTCTTCAAAAGAGACGCCGATGCCGGCTTCCTTTGGGTACTGCGCCACTACCACCCTTCATGTTTGCACTGAAATTTCGACACTGTCGAAATTTCACGACTCGACGACGGCGGAAGCCGTCCAAATGGTGTTGAATTCAGCATTCAGTCCTCAAATACGGAAAAATCTCCAAGATTCAGCTTGAGGCTGGTTTTATATTATTATTATTCGTTAAGAAATACCAAAATTAGATTAAATTGCGAAGCGAGCTGAAGAGAATGTAGGCAATAATGTGCATATGCAATGATTTCCCCCAAATGTCAAAGTTAATGATCCCACGAGCGAGGTCGTAGGTTTCCGTTGTGGCTATTTGAGTCGCTGGGCTCCCAGTGCACCAAGGTGAGGAGCCGTGAGTGGCATTGGCCGCCATTGGGTTTTCATGCAAAAGGCTCACCTTCTCGTTGGCCACTTGGGTTACCACGGTTTCCATTTGGAATATCCCGACAATAATCACATGACAGGGCAGGAGCATTCCTGGGAGGCACGGAGCCTTCAATTTAAGTGAGCTGGGTGCGTCTGGAGCCGAAGTGTCAAGTGTGAAAGACAAAGATATCGGGAGCGTATGGAGGATACAAGGGCACAGTGGAAAAGCAGTGTACCCAGCAAAGTAGTAATAACCGTAACGGAGAAGCTCTGGTTCAATGGCTGCAACTTGGCTCCCATGGTTTTTTCTTTGTTGTCAAAGGCGAAGTGAAAGTGATACCGACGATGTGGTCACAATGGGAGAGGTAACTTGAAATCAGTTTAAATCCCTGGGTCCTACAATGGAGGTACGTACTCGTCCTGTGTGAGATTTAAGCTCTGGGACAACTTCTGTATCTCATCTCCGAAAGAGAGAGACAGTAGAGAGAAAACTCTCGAGAGAAGGGGGGGAAAAAGTCGCTCTTTCTCCTCGTCCCCTGACACTGAGTTTAAATTTGAGGGTGCATCGAGATTCAAGTTTGTCTCCTCCTCTTTGGGTAATGGGGATGATTTGCCAAGGGAATTTGTTGGACATTCATCTTGTAACTTTCCCAGAAACTACACACACACACACACAACTTTATCCACGCAGAGAATACCAACATGCGGGGGACTGAGCAGGCTAGGAGGGAGCCTGCGTTGTTACTTTGTGCTTACAGTTTTCCCCCCTCGAAAACGCGCCATCTCCTCAGTAGTTGCCACCATTTGCTACGGATCAGACCTCCCAGTTTGATCTTTATGATTCAGGCGGGAGAAATTATTTGAGGTCAGTGAAATAAATAGCAGGCCGCGGAGATGTGCCATGCTGTTCACAGTTTGGGGCGAGATTTTGGAAACACTTTTGAATTTGAAATTAGATCCCGTTTTTACCGTTGTTTATCGTTCATTATAAATTAATATTTTAAAAGTTATGAAATCAATAAATGTATGGTTCACGAGTTTGAAGCACAATATTTTTGACTCTTTTGAACGAATGAAAACTTGTACTTTCTGCTTGCGCTTCTGTTGTGTGTAAGGACCGAAAAACAAATAACGTTGATTTATTGATTTTCTGTTTGTGCTTTCCTGCAGAAAGCTGAATTTTTTATATACTGGTTGGAGCAAGTTCTACAAACACACAAATTTTGGGGAGCAGAGCTTCAATTCAATTTAATTTTCACTGGAGTTTGCCAAAACTGTAGCAACATTTTTGATTCTTTGCAATGGCATTGAGCATAATATTTGCTATGAAATATTTTGAAAAGCAAACTTTGTAGCAGTCTTGCTTCCTGTGACGTTACTTTGTTTGTAAAAACACCGAACCTCCGTATGGGAAATCCCATGCTAAGTTTTCCAAAAATTATTGTGATGAAACTGTTAAGTTGAACATTTCAGATGGCCTGGCTGTTTTCAGGCTCTAGGATTAGTATATTTTCAGGGTCTGTCAGATGTAATTTAAACCTGACTGAGTCAATCAGTCACACACGTGTGGCCTTCACATCTCACTCAGTAAGTTAGAAGATTTCGTCACTATAAAATATAACACTAGCCTAGCCCTCATCATGCTGTCTCAAAAGTTCATCGCTGTGAGGGAATCCTATAGCAGAGAGACAGCATTGAATTCGGCGTGCTCTGCAAAAACCCTCCACCTTGACATAATGTGAACGGGTGACGCGCACACCCCTCTTGGATGACAATCAAACATCCCAAGCACATGCCCTTATGCAGTGTCCGCCCCTTTGGACTTTCCGATTGAAAGTTTCCGCGTGTAAGTGCTTATATATGTACATGAGGGTACCATGCTGGCAAGACAGATTGCAAGAATGATCTCCTACAGATGCAAGATCCGCACACTGCAGTTCGATTGAAACAAGAAACCATGATGCAGTTGCTGCGGAGAATCCGAACAAGGAGACTTCTACCTTTCAGAGTTTACTGTGGCCACGTTTTACCTTTTTTTATTGCGGTGCATACACAATTCGGAGCCTAATTAGAATTTGTGATTGATAATTAGTTCGGCGGCAGTAAGGTAATGAGTAAAACATGGGTGAGCGATTGGGTACACGAGGTCAAAACCTAATACTAATTATGACAGCCGTAAAGTCCACTGCACCTCTAAGGTCTGTAATTTTCACCAATCCGGATGAGTCCTTCGTGACATGCACGCACGTTTGCGTGACATCTCCTGATCCAAAGGGCTCAGGCGCCTTTAAATGTGACTGGAAACAGTTGAGTTTCCTGAGCCTTCCCGAGAGGTTAGGACTGCACGCAAAGACACGCAAAGACTGCCATTCCTGTGGTTTTATGTCAAAAAATCGCCTCTATCACCTTGCACTCCAAATTCGACCGATTTCAGTGAATTTCATCACCAGAGGATCGTAATTTCTTTTTTGCCGAACAAATTGGAACATGTTTTCCCCGTAGAGAGTCGAACCACCTCATGTAGACACCATTTAGATTTGATTCAGCATCTAAGTTAATTGGATTACTTGAGCAAATCCTGCTCATCCGGGTCGTCGATCCTAAATGCTCTTTCATCGCGCAGTCAGCAGATCGAATTGAAATATTCAACAAATTCATGGAATACTTTTGCTAAGTTCATCACTTTTATTTTTTGACAACAACCACCGTTATTTCGATGTTCCGGCATCAAATTAGCTCATTCCACGTTACAGATTTCTCTTACATGCTCAGAAACTTATTAGCGTTGGCAGTGATATTTCAGCACGTCACGCCTAAGCCTGCCCCAAGGTCTGAGACCGTATAGTAGCTACCAGTATTACAGCAGCACCAATTTCTCATACCTATACCCAACAGTCACAATACTATACCAAGTAATAGGTAGTTCAGTACCACCCCAAGACCAATTCCTGGATTCACAGGTTCCCATGCTCAGTTACAACATTTCAAGACTACAATTCCGACGTCACTAAAAGACCATCTTTTCCACGGTTAGATTCATCATATAATTTGACCATGACGCACTCATCCAGTTTTTTTTTGGAGACTTTCTCTCACAATAGTAATATTAAAGTGCTCATTGGCAAGAACAGCTGTGAATACATTTATACATATACATATATATTATTGATACAAATATATTTGAAACTATTATTCAAAATTAATACGTTTCTGTAGTTGCATTTGGTGCGGCGGAAAAAACAGACCAGGATTGATAGGACTTAGATAACATGGCGGAACGAAGTCATGCTGTTCAGTCTCTGAAGGTGTATGTACCTATATATATATATTGTTCCTTGGCAGAAATGATATGTTTCTTCAAGGCATTTTGTAAGAAATAATGTGTGCGTCTTCCCATGTGCACCCAACTATAAAGTATAATAACTAACTGAGAGAGTGAGAGACAACAAGTACGTCAGGGCTCTATTATAGTAATGTCTTGGACAAGCCCAGTCCTCTCCCATTCCACCAACACAACACAGACAATTAATTACTGTATATCCTACGAGTTTGAACGAACAAATGCACGTTGTTGTTCTTCCTACTTAGACATTTACTACATCATCTCCGCCTTCCCGTAATGTCCCCTCACGTTGACAAAATGCGTCCCCAGTAATGTGTGGATTCCCGCACGGAGTTTCTTGGACAAGTTTCGTCTGCAAGCACACAGAGTGGATGAGGACGAGTATGAACAGGGTCGCCGGGCCTGGATTGATAGGAGACATTTTGCAACACCATAATCATCCCTTCCAAATTCGGTTGTGAGCGTTTAAAAAGTTTAGAAAATCCTCATTCATGCCTAAAATACTTTATGAATATTTCAAATTCTACTCGGTTAAATGTTATATTATACTGAGGATAAAGTTGGCTGAGATGTACATAACTCATGGATGGGCTTGTTTGAGAGGCATTCCCGAATGGTAATGGCAACTGGGCGGTTCGACGTGACAAATCGTGGGATCGGAAGTGACTTCTTAAGCTAGCACTTCATATATATTCCTCCAACGTATTCTCAAAAAGTGTTACCCGCACCAACCAAAATCCGCGGAGAAGCTTAATGCTGGCTGACATACTCTGCAAAGAGCCATGTCGAGTACAGGGCGGAGTAGTTCAAAAACTTGCTCGGGAAGAGGAACACGACTAGCGTTTTTGCACGGGCTTGGGTAGGTAGGTACCAAAAAGGGGTAGCAGCAGGATAGTGAGGCTAACTAATATACCACAGCTGTGTAACAGTAAATGCTAGAGCTCAAAAAATAGTACGCACGGGGGAGGGGGACACGGAAAGCAAAGGAGTAAAAGTGACGTCATGAGGCAACAACATGTTTCTACGAGAAAAACTCGAGAGTGGGGTGATGAGTACCCACCGCTGAACATATGTAATGGGTGAGCACGGTCGGCGAGATACAATTTTTTATTCAACTAGCAATACAATCAATCGATTACGCCTGTGTAGGTCACAATGGGTACAGAGATACATTTACGAGGTCGGGCATGACCACGTGTGTCAAAAGCCGGCAAACTCTGTGTTCACAGTTCAGAACTGTGGGAAAGCACAAGATTTGACTGTGGGACAGGTTTATAATAGTAACACAGGTAATAATAAGTTGGGAGCACCACCAATACCATAAAATTATATTACACAAATGTCATGACACTCTGTATACGAACAGAAGAGACACGTGAGGGCAGACAAAAAATCCAAGGATATACATACGACTGGAAAAAGTGACTTTGCTGATGATGACACAACATTCCGTATACCATGCGACAACTGATGAATAGACTGGGTCCAGCCACACATCTCTACAGATAAGATCCTAATAGTGAAGATGAGTGCAGTGGTTGTAATGTAATATGTGCAATGGCCACACGCTCATACTTGATGATGAACAAGATTCAATACAGGCAAATTACACGTGAGCGTCGCTCCTTTCCCACATTCTCAGTTCCACTCAAAAAGCCTGCTCTGCTCGGTGTACTAGGGGCACGACAGTGCGATTCATACATTAATATAGGATTTTCATAATGCTAACAACCATCAATATATCTCGAATATCCAAGGGCATATGACTACAAAAATATGTTCGAACACAGCCACGTCCTACTACAACTTTATGCATGAGCATGTGGGAGGCACGAATGCACGCTGCAAGCTGGAGAGTCCTCGCTCAGGCTCGTGTCAATCTACGAGTACTGTCTACATATATTGCCAAGCAGACGGCTATTGTAATACCATCACGACCTATTCACTTCAAGCGATCTCAGATAAATGCGTCTACCACGATGTCAATTGGCTCGTTTCCGATCGAACCACTTGATTCCTGGGTACAATTCTCACGGAACACTGACTTTGCTGGACTATAAACTTTGTATTTTTTTTTGTTGAAATTTAGCTACTTCACGTGACGTGTAAGAAGAATTGGGATACAGAGGTTTGGCAACGAAAACGTAAAGCTTATCCAGTAACAGTTGCCGCGACCGAAAACAGCACCTCTTATCACATACCAACTGTGCTCTGGAAACTAAAAGTCTAAATATCTTTGTATCGTCCTCAAGACCCACTCGCTCTTAAATGTGATGCGTTCAGACGGCTTTGATGTTGGGCGTAACAAAACCACAAAATATTATTGATTCGAACCTCTCTTCCCAATCTAGGGCCATATTTTGTTGAATAAGTCCATGAACGAGTCATAAATCATGAAAGTAATGGCAACATCCAGGCAGACACGACTCAAACGGGGCACCGTTCCTTTGTAAAACCTGGAAAAATTTACCCACATTCAATTATACATATAGCTACGTACTCTATACATAATGATACTATACATTAATAACCACGTGTTTGTCACAAGTACAAACTGGAGGATAGGATGATGTGTAAGTGAAAGGCATTTGGCTATCAAATGAGACTGTGCTTGCATGCACATGCCAACGAGAGCGAGAGAGATAATGTACTCAAGGTCTTCACCACAATGTTATGTGGCACAAAAAAGAATTTCGTAACATCCATGACGTTAAATGATCTAAAACGCTGAGAGAATTATCCTCCATACGGGTACAATTTTACTTACGCTCTAGGTCCTTCGTTCTTCCAGATTTGCATGGCGCAATCAAGAGTATTTTTATATTTGTGCGCTTCCAAACCCTATTGTTACACAAAAAATTATGTCACTGGGCTTTAGCAGCTGAAAAAAAATATTAGCCACGTCGCTCACCTGCATACGAGTCTTGACGACATCGATTGGAGTGTTTCCGAAGACTGATGCAGCCCCTGCAATGGCTCCAAAAGTACCGACCAGCAACTTGGGAACAGGTTTAGACGGATCACCTTTTCTGTACATATCCTTCAAAGTTTCCATGACGAAGAACCGAATTGCCTGATTGCTTCCTTGCTTCAAGATTGTCGCGCTGAGTCCTTTGTATGTTCCTCCAATGCCTGAAAGCATAGTTTCAGCCAGGTTCACTTTCACGAGCCCTCCAACACTAACATAACAAAATAAAAGCATTTTTAAAAAACACTAATGGTCGCCTCCATTACCTTCTGTGCGAATTATTTCCCGAACACCGTGGAAAAATCCTTTAAACTTAGGGTTAGCAGATCTCTGATCATTAATAAATTTGACTTTGACAGTTTCCATGGGAGTTACAGCGAAAATAGCTTCACAAACGCCAGCACCCAAACCACACAACATGCGCTGGTAAGGTCCAAGATTCCCCTTGCTGTCAACGCTTCGTTTCTTGAATTCCTCGAATGCTCCGAATCTATAAATCCACCACCACAACACACATATAAATCTCAGACACAAAGTAACTATACCATGTCGCACTCACACACCTCCGCATGCAGAAATTTACCTCACGGCAGATTTAGGGATGGAGCCATAAACAAGGACACTGAGACCCCGGTACAGTCCGAAAACTCCTCGTGTCTTCACCGTTTTTTTCACACAATCCACGATCCCATTGTACTGTTTATTCCCACTTTTCTCATCCAATTGTAACTGAGTCTTCACAAACTCAGTGGGATAGGTTATGCAAATTTCGATTCCTCCCGTAATGCCACCTGATATGCATCCATGTCAGACATACCATTACATTTTAAGCATGATTATATTCATCAGTTTACAGATGGTATTCATTATTACTATTATATCATTTCTCACCAGCAACAATGCCCTTGAGACCAGTGGACCCTGGAGCTGCAGCTGCAGCACCACTCTTCGACATCCATGGTCTGTGACCAAATGGGTTGACGAAGGGTCTTCTAATATCCGACATTCTTTCACCAAATTATGGAAAACCGGGCTTTCGCTTCAGCTCGTATTGCACACCAGTGAATCCTGTAACACAAGGAGTTTTTACGTCACTTTTCCCCCACCGTCATGGTCATATAAATGTGCTAAATTTCGTACAGCCGTCACTCTATGTAATCTATCTAGTTCCGCACGTAGCTACGGAAGACGGATTACAAAAAAATGCCCATATCCATACCTGTGATATTTGTCAGTGTCCCCGAAAGTCGTTCCGAAAGCCTTCCACCTCCAAGTGAAATCGAACACGAGACTGTTTGATCTGAGGATGGCAAACAAGTTCTAATGCATTTGCCGAATGCCGCTGGTAGAGACAATATAACAGTGGGTTAAAATTATTATACTTTCTCCTCAGCTTACGGAATTCACTCCATCAAGTCTCAACTAATCAACTTTACTCGTTCGAACCATTCTGACTCCCTACTGGATGAGGACTTGGGGTGTTACTTCAGTTCATAACCGTCCCGCGCCTTCTCCTCTCGTGTTGCAAGTGTGCATTCGTGCATATATCTGCACGATAAAATATTGTACTTCCTACTCACACTCAGAGGCAGCTATGGTATATGTTGTGCATCTCATTGGGCTGCTGACATATTTTAAATGGGATGGAATCAAAATTCTAGGAAAATCTATAATTATTCCGAATCTCTGGGCTGTGTAGTGGGGGGGCACGGTGGGGGATTTTTGCAGAGTTAAATGCCACAGAGATGCATCACTTAAAGTACAAAGTAACGAGGCTCAATTACCACCAAATTTATCACCGACGTAACCACCAAGACCGCCGACGTTCACGCGTACCTTTTTAAATTTCTCAAATATTAAGTGCATTAGGGTCAATTACTTTGGACCATCTGTGTTTCGATATTTTGCGGTGGTTAGAAACGTACTTACGTACATATAAATATCGATACAGATAGATCGTGTACGTGCGGAGGTAGTGAGCCAGCGTTTTGGACATTACATTAGTGTTTTGTTATCATTCAATGGCTACTTCCTATTTTATTGTTCGTGACGTGGGGGACTGCCTGACCTTAATGTTAAGTGTTTACATAGTCGTTTGCTTGACAGTTTCTTTGATTGTCAAATGCTTTCCGAAACTGGTGCTCTCGAGGAAAACTCTGGAAAATCCAAGTCGTATTCTACTCGTTATTGCTCATCCTGACGATGAATGCCTTTTCTTCGGTCCAACAGTGTTGGCACTCCTGAGAAAATCTCGTCAGCATCTCTATGTCATGTGCCTATCCACCGGTAAGGAAATATTTATCCCTGCGGAATGTGGAAAATCTTGAATTGAAGGTCGTCTCAACAGCTCTTTCCGATTTTCAGGTGATTATGAAGGGAAAGGCCATTTGCGGAAGCAAGAACTCTGGGAGAGTTGTAATGCTATGGGGATCCTGGAAGAAAATGTGATTCTTATAAAGCATGACCACTTAAGGGACGATCCAAAGGCCAACTGGTCTCCGGAACTTGTCGGAAGAATAATTCTGTCGCATGTACTGTCTCATCAGATCGATACGGTAAATTGGATGGCATTAACTCTCATGACTCAATTAGTCTACTAACACTGCCCCTCCTCGTTTTCATGGACAATGAATATTCTGAATGATATTTCAGGGTTACATTGAACATGAGGTTAATGTTGTATTCTTCATGTTGTTGCCGTAGCTGATTACATTCGACAGCTACGGAGTGAGTGGCCACCGGAATCACAGTTCAATTTACTACGGTGTACTGGAGCTGGTCAAGCATGGAAAGATCCCGTCTTGTGAGTTCTTACTTTTTTTGTTTCATACGAAGTTTATGCATGTCTTAAAGTCTTTGGAAAAATCATGTGTGAAGTAATAGAAACAGTTTTATATGGCAGAAGAAAATTAGTGCGATTAAAACCAAGCTCTGTAAATATGGAAGGGAATGTTAATTTTGTCAGTTCGATGTCCATCTGTACTCTGTATTACTCAGCGTCAGCTGACAATAAGTGATGCGATTTTCAGGTTGGTTAGCCAACTTGGCAAGCATTTTGACCAAGTCAATTATTTTAGTTGTTCATTGTTGCAGAGGTCATTAGTTGGACTGTTATTTGGAATTTCTTTATACCCAGTGAATCAATAGTTATTGTAGTAGTCAACTTCTGATCTTATTTCATGGACATGGTCTCATTGGTCATTTGAGAACGAGTTTTGCTTGTAGATGATGAAAGGACAGGTTGATAATCAAGCTGTACTCATGCGTCCTGTTGACAGTCACCAAAACTAAAATTGGTTCGAGTCACGGCTGTGCTGGAACGTGGTATCTGGTATAACCTAAAGATGAAAACTATAATAACACACATAAAGTTCTGGTTTATCTTAGTGTGGAGTCGTTAATGGTTACCTGGGCAATGCGCGTGATAGGTCTGCGACAATTGGAGCAATATTAAAAGTCTGTATGCACTCCAAATTCCAGAATTTAGTTTCACCGTTGTTACACCTCCTGAATCGACGCACTATGGTCAAGTGAACAGATAAATCAGAAAAAGTATATAGCTCATAAGCAACCCCGGGTGATACCTCGTAATTAATCTAAAATTAAGAACTGAAATATCGAACCTCATTATAGATAAACATTCTCAGTTAGATCAGTTTATGGGTGCAAAATGTTGGACGACATGGTACAGCAGTATATTTGTTCTGGCAACGATGATGTATGTATTAATTTTGTCTGAATTTGTGTAGAGTTTTATATGGGCTCTCATAGTCATCTTATGGTATGCCATTAATTCGTCGATAATGTTTGTCTTCTTCCAGTTTGTACTCCGTATGCGCTGGAGTCGGTGAATGTTATTCGGAAGTATTCTCCTACCCTGTTTGACCTCCCATGGTGTGTTGTCTCGTCGTCTTTTATTTACGTTACTCAGGGTTATGACAATGCTAAACTTTTGGTAAGTCGGGCACTAAAACGGAACCACTACAAATAATCGTACAACTTTACAATACAAATAAGTTAATGGTTTTTATTCTCATCTTTTCAGGAGGCAATGAAACAGCACTACACGCAGGCAGTGTGGTTTCGAAGACTATATTTAATTTTTTCTCGCTACCTCGCAGTCAATACATTGCGCCAAATCTCTGCCAGACCATTTACTAAACCAGTCAAATAATAACAATCGAATTAAATTTGTGATGTCTACCTCTTTGTGAGTAATTATCGTAATAATAAACTCATAAATTTTATCCCTGCGAATACCCTGTCTACCTCCCTGCTGTGACTTTGTATAGTGTAAGACAAGAAATTCAACTGATAGAATCGTGACTACCTCCCTCACGTTCACGTCTAGGGTTTGATGATTACCGCATTTCCCTAAGTGTCAACGTGTATACGTCACTTATCGATTTCGGTCTCACCATCATTTCTTCGGAAAGGAGAGAGGTGGTGGTGAAAGCGCGTCTTCAAGCTGGCCTAGAAGCATCACCGTTTCCGTAGAAAAGATCCTGCCGGTGTGTTGTTTGTTTCAGATATGTTAGAACTACCGGCGAGTCATTTCTTGGCTTTCAAAACTTCAATAAGGCAGGGGAAGTCATTCTTAATAAATTTCAAATGTACATAAAAATCCACAGCACAAACTAAGCCACTACCGACTACAGCAACGTGTGACGTCGTCGTCGACCTCGGTCGAGGAAATATAATAGTGTTTTTTTCTATTAGTTTTGTTTCGATTTCGATTAGTTCAACTGCCTATTGAAAGTTGATTGGATAAAAGTGTGCCGCCATGGGGAGGCGAAAGAATGATCCAGTAGTGACCGAGATACTTAAGGAAGCTCAAGAGCTTCGTGAGAGGAATGACTTCAAAATAGAAAAATTCGAGACTCAGAGCAGCATTGTTGACGTGAAAGAGACTGATGATGACAAATTCAGTCATGCACTGCGAAGTAATAAGCTAATAATCAAACAGCAAGCCCTTCAGCTACACCAATATTCACCGTTGGTAAGCAAAATAAATACGGTGTTTTTTTAAACAACATAATGCCGATAAAACCTTTGGGTCCGAACAGTTCTGTATTACTTCAACACAGGTTCCCTTACGAGTGTACGGGAGGAGCGACCGTATACGTCTGTTGAATCTAACTGGTCCGTTGAAAAACCATATAGCATACTCAGCAGGGAATTGTATCGTCATCTTCGATTTCATAAAAAATCAGCAGCTGATCCTCCCCGGTCATGTATGTGAGAGATATGGCTCTTCATAAGTGTTGCCTCTCCCCATATAGCAGACCATGTTTGGCGATTTGGCGCATAGCGGATCTCATGAAGACATCTACATGTTTTTTTCCAGAGAAATAAAATCGTCGCCCTGGTGAAAGACAACAGGAATAAGTTGTTTGCATCCGGGGACTGGGGTCCACGGTCGGCTGTTATTATCTGGGACATTTCCACAGGGTATTATGCAGTTATTCTCAGATCCTATGCATACAATTACACCCGGCGATAAAATTCCACATGCACCAAAACACCCATAATAACCTAAGAATAAAAACATAATCCCTATACCTAACCCAACAGTAATCCGTTCCAAGCTATTCAATTGGGAGACTTCCATGGCAACGGTGTGGTTTCCATCGATTTCGCGGGGCATGCCCCCTTCATCGGTGTTCTCGGTGCTGAGAAGTTTGGCAAGCAACTTGTGTCCATTTGGCCGTATGAAAACGTGAAGACCAAGGAACCGAAACCCATATGTGAGTCTAGAACGAGTAAAAACCACCGTTGATATTTTCATTTTCATGAAGATCAAATTTGTTCTGGTATCCTTCCCTGTTCTTGGTGTCCAGGCTCCGTCCACGTCCCCGCAAAGGTCGGCTACCAGCATGAAATATGCTTCAATCCAGAAAAATTGGAATTTTTTGCCACGACGGGACATCGTGGCATCGTTTTCTTCACATTGGTACGTTCGAAGACACAACTGTTGAGCTCTGGATACACTCTTTAAATTAGATATATCCCCCGGTGACTGATGAGTCGTCAGGAGACCTCCCCAGATGTATTTTTTGACTTGGACTGAAAATCTGTACTTCTTCCCACAACAGATACGCTCCGAGAAACGAATCACGTTCCACGTGCCGAAACTCCCAAAACTTTTTCTTACTCGAATGAAAAAGTTTACTCATTCAATATGGAGTGATGAGACGAATTGTCTTCTCACGGCCACCATGGGCGGTTTTGTTGTCATATGGGATATCCCTTCATCCATTGGGCTGGTCGAACCGCCGGATCCGACAAAAAATGTGCGGGAGTTCAAACGATGCTACAAGATCGGAAAGGATGCGCTCACGTGCTTTGTACAGCACAAGGAGTATGTTTGTTTACATTCAAATGATCTCGAGCAATTTCTATACAGGGATAACAGTCTGCAAGAGACAGAATGTCAAGATAGGTTCAAAAAAATATGATTTTGATTTAGGTTGTACGTAATAGGGGATGAGGCTGGAGTGGTTCGATTTTTTGACAAACATTTCCGATTGCTACGTTGGACAAAAGACCACAAATTGCCGCCAATCTACTCTGTCGCCTTCAATGATCTCTCGGCACAGCCAGCTGCATTTCAGCGTGCGATGAGTATGTGGAAGTTAGTGTAACTGGTGTTACTTTTACGTAGTTGTTATGTGAAACCGCGGGGGTAAACATGGTGAAAGCGCGGGAACGGCCCAACGAGCGGATGTCGTAGCATGGGGTTAAATTAGCCTGGGGGGCAAATACGGCCAAGGCGCCGGAGGCTTGTAGGCCTCGGGCGACATACCATTTTCGCTTGTCTGGCTGTTTGCCCTCTGTTCCTCTGTAGTTACTTGACATTTAAACCCTGGCTTCGGATCACATGTTTTCCTTCCGGCTAACAGGGGATCGATACGATCAAAGCATACGACCGCATATACATCGAGAGAAACACAGCTTTATCAGGGATTTCACCCTGGGTATGCGCTACTATAAAGCACCATCGGAAACGACCATCGAAAGGGAACCCTTCCAGTGCCCAGATTTTTTTATTGGTGAGCTCGGAACAGTTTGAATTCTACGTACAAATGTTGGGAAGGTGGAGCGATTGAGATGTGAGCTTTTCCGATTTGCCCAGGTGTCGCACATGGAAATGTGTACTACTATCACATCGGGGAAGAACGACTGGATGCTGTGGTTCATGGTGCCAATTCCAGGTTTGTGGGTTGTGACGTCAATCAAGTGAGGTGAATCCAATATTCCAATAATAAAAAATCTTTGGGAAATATTTTTACGATTATGTTATTCCGTGGTTGAGCTTCAAAATCTATATATATTTATTCCGTATTCCGTTATTCCGTATGCCACCACGTATAGCAATCACCTGGCCCTGATAACCTACAAAGGCGAGATTCACTTGTATGACATCAAGACGCATAGAATGATTGTCCGACGGCGTCTGTTCAAGAAACCAACACGTGTGACCTGCATACGGTTTCATCCATCAGGTACAAAAGTCCAGTAAATCGTTTTGGTACATCGCCAGCGCGTTTGGCCTCACACGCCAGCTTCAAAACGCTACACGCAAACCAGACAAGCCAGACCGTAGTTTTCAAAAGTTGTTTAAATAGGAGGCTCAGTCAGGTGTCCACAACGGAGCGGCTCGGGATTAATAGGGCATGTGACCCTCCCCTAGCATACCCTAACCCTATAAAGTCTTTCGCCCAACTAACTCCTATTTTAGAAAATATTCGACTTTATAAAATTTCACATTTGTTATGGCAACCTGACTGAGCCTTATACTAAGAAAAACTCTCATCATTTTGAAGTACCATTTCAGTCCGTATATAACTCATTCCTTTTTAAAATCGTATAGGAAGTTTTGCCTTTATCGGTGGTGAGACCGGGCGCATCTACTACCGCCGCTCCTTTGACTTCAAAGCAATTGACATGCCCTTGGACAATTCGAGGGCTCCGATCAAGGACATAATCTTCTCCGAAGATGGTTTATTCATGGCTCACTATGTATGGGAGCATGTAGATATTCTTTTGAGAAATCCAAGGTGTTTTAACTCATGCACAGGTCATATGACAATATTCTTTCAAGGACGTGTCAAAAGCAGTGGCCCTGTACATCAACTTGCCCAGGAAAGCCTCGTGGGTCTTCAAGGGGAAACAGCGAATGCATTGCCGAGAGATTGTCGAGATCCTGTTCTTTATGGACAGGAGAAGGAATGTAAACCGACTTTTCTCATTGGGGGCCGATCGTCGGATCATCGAATATGACATACCGAATAGGTACTTGAGAAACTTATTGAAAACTCAAAAATTACTTCGTTCCATAAATTCTGACATCTTACGCTCAACACAAAGTAACTAGTCCTCACTAACGTTCCTTGTTTGTATGCAGTTCCGTTGGCGGTGGATTGAAACCACTTACCGTAACGAAGGTGGAGCAATTTTCCTTTCCTCAAGCGATGTGCCTCGCCGAACCGTTCCATCAGATGAAACCGCACATTCTGATCTCGAATAATGCAGTATATGAATAAAACTCATTTATAGGTGCTACTGGTGATATTTTCTCGGGGAAATGACAAGAGTGACATGTTTTTGTAATCTTTATTTTTCAGTATAAAATATCTGTGTACGATCCGGATGATCGCCAGATTCGCCGAGTATGTCAGGGACCCGTTTATGGATCTCCAATAGAGAAGATGATCGTATGTAACTGTCGCATTCGGTATAATGTATTTATCGGATTAAGATGTTTACGGACAATTCTATTTTTCCCCAGAGAATTAAGGCTGAAGGGAGAAAGACAGGAGTTCGTGTTTTTACGCTCATTGTAAGCAACAGTAAATTGGGAGTGGTGAAACCACCATTGGATGGCAATCCGTACAAGTACCTTGCCGTTTTAGCGCATCCAGATGGGGTACGTTTCATGATGTGCATAAGAACCAAGTCAATTCAATTCTTCCAGCCTTCTTCATTAATTTTTTAAAAGAGTTTTTCAGGTTATCATAATTTTATTTACACATTTTTCACACAAAACTTTAGGTACATCAAGTGGCTCTTTCTTTCGATCACAAGTCAATCTTTTCCACCGGCAAAAAAGAAACAACGTGTTTTCAGTGGCGACCGAATCTCCCGTAAGTGTGTGTATTTGCGACAATGTGTTTAAGTGTATTCGTTGAATCCACTAACAAGCTCATCTAATTTCATTCCATACCTACACAAAAAATTACAGTGCAATCGAAAACTGCGCTGTGAAAGGTGGAACCGGGGTGAAACCATTCTTTCAAATGCTCGACCGCGACATGCCTCCAGGGAGGAGTTTAGTAGCGGAGGTCCAGAATTGCTTCTACATGCTGATGCTGCAGAAGATTTCCTCCACCAAGGAGCTCCTCACATCTGAAATGCGGATTCTTATCAAAGAGATCCCGTCCGTCGTCAGGTTCTGTGGTTACTTCCCCACGGAGTACGAGGTAATCCTCTGTCCTTTTCATCTTCTTCACGCTTCCTTTGATCTGTACGAATCCATGACGGAAAAAAATATAAATATAATTAATGGAAATTCCTTTTCAGATTGATCTGATGATCGAGGAGGCGGAATATGCTGGTGTAGTAGATCATGGCACACGGAACGAGGAGATAACATTCGACGAGTTCATCAAACTTTTTGCAAACCACCGCCGCTACCCGCCCCACACCCGGGCCACATTCGCCAATGCCTTCCGCCGAATATGCAAAGTGGATAAGGGTGAAGTGAGCATGCGCGGAACGCGTTTCAAGCGGCTTCTCACGACGCGAGGTTAATTTAAATCACTCAAAACTGCTCCACTCGAAAAATTCAAAACTAAATTATTGTGTACGAACTACAAAAAATATTCCTACCCCTTGTTCGTTGTTCTTACAGGGGAGAAAATCAACGATATTGATCTTCCGGTGTACTTACCGGCATTCTTCTCTTCCGTCGTGAAAACTGTTACGGATTCAAGTCTCCAGCTCAAGTCCAACCGGAGTGTGAGAGACAGGGAGGCGAAGAGGAAGATCGTTAAGAAGGAGATTGTGGAGGTGACACCTTAACATTTTTGTCCTCCTCCATGTGGAAGAGGCATTTACTCACACAAGTTTGTATTCTAGACCGTCAAAGCCAAATCATTCCTGGATTATGAGTATTCCAAAAATGTGGCGATTCCTTTGAAATGGGAGCACGACGACAAGGATGCAAACAAAATATCAGCCATCATGACACATCTCGCTAAGCATAGCAGTACTGTAGAAGTTTTTCCCGCTATGGGCAGGAGTAATTCCTTAGGAAATAATTGAGTTTATCAATCTGCATCTTCATTATTGGATTAAAAAGAATTTTGTGGATGATGATGATGATGATGATTGCAATCCCCGGGTGTTGTGCAATCTCAAGTCCCTGAATAGACACACACAAGGTCCTTCACGGTTTAAAAAATATCATTTCAAGTTAATTTCAATTTTCCCGCGTTTTAGCTCCGTTAGTTATAATTAATAGTGTGCTGGGAATGCTTTAATGACGCATGCCGGGTAGTCGCAGCTATATCTTTTCGTCAATAATTAACTTTTCGTGTATTCTGTATGCATTTACAAAATATGTTGTGATAATGTACGCCGTACATCATCACAATTAATGTTGTTCACTTGTGGTTCCGCACATTGGATCCATAAGAACCAAGAGTGTGTAACACTGTAATAATAGTCCTGGTTCTGATTGATCCGTACATCAACATCATCAGAATAGTGTGTCACAATTAGACTATCCGAAACAGTACGTGTATGCATTGGTGGATGTTAATAGTACAAAAAATTACATTTTTTGGGGGTTTCTCTCCATAATAATAATAATAATAATTTATTACAGAGAAACGGTATTTCCATTTAGCTTTTCACTTTTTTCATCTGGTGGTAATAAGATTATGGTTAATTATTATTATTATTATTAGCGTTAATATTTTCATCACTTTTCTAACCCATTCCTCTCCTCCTCCGCGCACAAATAGGTAGATAGATAGATACTCAATGATAATTCTTCAAAAATGACAGCGAAGTGGAGAAACGATAATACAAAACATATGTTAATTCATTTACACTGCAAATATATATTTATGTATATGTATATATTTATATGTGTATATACATGTATAGTTGGCTACTTAGTATATTCTATGCAAATGTGCTTACCACAAACTCATTTTTATACACGCCGAAGCCATAATCACACGATGTATAGATACCTACAAATTAAATTATTATTATTATTACTATAGTTATTAAGTGTGTAGAATAATACATCTTTAAATATCGGTATATACGTGTACATATGTTTACTTACAGACATGGGGAAAAAATCTATGCTCATGCGTTCTGGAAGTGACTACCGTAAATTGAGAAACGTCGTAGCAGTAGTAGTAGTAGTGGTGTGGTGGTGGTGTTGTTAACAAATAAACGACAACACATGACGTCATGTCTCCTACTTGCATTATTATCCTCATCATCATCAAAACAACGAGTCTTAACTGATTTTTCAGTAGTAGTGGTATGCTGATATATCATCATCATGTATATATATATATATATACATATATATGTACATGCTTAACAACTCAATTGCTCATGCATTCATTCCGGAGGAACAGGACGTTCTACACAGTAAATATATACTTACAGGAAATTATAAGTGCAATTGCTTCGCAGTCAAAAACATTTTGGGACATGCCTTATGACAATCACAACAACAACAACAACTACTTCACGCCCACCTTTTCACATCCATTCACAACATGGGGAGTTGCAATACAAGTCAATTTATTACCGCCTCACGGACTATTCTTAACAAACTTTCGTCAGAATCCAAAGCAAAAAAAATGCAATCCCTCAAAAATAATCCAATCATGTGCCCTCCTCCGTCAGTGCCTCATACGGGGTTCCGAAAGTTACACTAAATTTACTTATCACTCCCACTTGATTCCTCTATTAAGGGCCATTAATTTGTTAGCAATTGTAAATCTTACTACATTACAGTAGACGTCATATGAGTCTCTCGGCAGACGGTTGGAGCATAACAAGAATGAAAACTTATAATAATAGCTAGATGGAAGGGTTTACGACGCGGGAGATGAGAAAAAGCGAGCGAGATCTTTGCCAGGGGGCCAACAAAGTCAACTGAAGAAACGAATGGGGCGGATAAAAAAAATCTAAGGGTATTCCTGAAAACACATAATGATAAGAACAACAACAACTATCGTCCTGGAGGACTACGAAATTAAATGCAAGAAACATTGGGGCTCCCATAAAGTCAGTAATAATAATGCCCCCATCATCCCTCACTTAAATCCCCTCCTTACAATAATAATGCTACACACAACGATATACTTTAAAACATTGGAACATTGTCAACTAGCTAGTATACTCGCCCACGTAAAAATTTAAAGCCCTCCAAGCCCAGTTGTCTAAAGGAACGCTGTTGAACGGACGCATGACCCCCCTTCAAATCCTCGCAGCTGAACAATTATAATAATAATAATAGTAATAATATTAATAATAAGAACAATAATAATTCTACTCCCACAACGTGTGCCTTCCAGATTTTCCACCACCTGAGACCCGGGGGAAGGGGGATGAGATGAACGGCTCGAACCTCTCCACATGTTCACAGGAACAGGAAGGAACTCAAGTAATAATAATAATTGTAATAATAATAACAACTATTAAAATTGAAATGACAACAAATTTAACCCGATAGCACATGTTGCTGTTTTTTGAACTGTATATAGAACTAAAACAGAGGATATGAAAAATCGAGTGGAAAATAAAACATGGAGGATTGTCATGAGACTTTTACAACAACAGTAATAACATCATGATGATCAGAACTACATCACTACTACTTCTACACACATTTGAAAGCTAGTGTGATACACGGGGTCCCATTAACAACTGAGTAAGTGAGAATAATAATAATAATATGAGTTGGTTGCAACCAAGACCACACACAATAGTCTTGTCTTTTGTATATCCCTACTACTATGTATATTTATATATATATATATATATACCTTTGTAATATTTCGTCATCAAGCAGTACAGCAAGTGTAGTGACGACGTCCACAACAACAACAACAACAAAAATGCTACAATTAAAGTCTCATGTGGAAATCAATAGAGGAACTATAGTGGTGTGTGTACGTGTCTATATGTCTGTGTGTGTGTGGGTGTGAAGCTGTAGATCACGACGTCTACAGAAAAGTAGTATAAAAAAATCACTTTGGATCAAACTTTTTGACCGTGACGACGACGACGATAATAGTTTAATTGTGTCCCTGTGCCTTTGCCGCTGCCTTAGCGGCAGCCTTCTGTCGCCGCACTTCCCGGCACTCGGAACAGAACCATTTTCCTTTGGGTGGGATGCAAATCCCGACGCACTCGAAATGAAACCACTTGTACTGACAATCCTTGGAGTCACAGCCGATCATTTGCGACACATTATCATGGGGACACTGGCAAATGCAGTACAGTTTCTCATCGTAGGCCTCAGCAGCAGCAGCAGCAGCAGCCGCGGCGGCGGCCGCCGCCGCCGCCGCTCCCTTTTTCGACGCCTTGGACAATTTCTCCGTTTTCGCCAAGGGCTTCCGTCCCCGGGCCGGTCTTCGATTCGATGCTGGGGATTGGCCATCAATGCCCGGACTGCTTGACAAAGGCTCCTCGCGGAATGGGGATGCGGCGGCGGTGTCTGCGTGGACTGCAGAGGATTGAACAACTTTGGCCGGGTTACCCCCGCGGCCTCTGGGTATCACTTTGGACTTGGTGGGAGGCGGAGGAGTGTTGTGGTTAGCCCAGGATTTGGGGGATGAGCAGTTGGCCCCTGCATTTGGAACACCCTTGAGTTGCTGATGATGATGAGTCGTGGGTGAGGATGAGTAGCCACTGCTCCCAGTCATCATCATCTTCCCCTTCTCCGCCGAAGTGAGGAGTTCCGAGGAGGACACTTTCCCCGCCGTGGAATGCACATCACGCTTCACTATGAGGGGTTTGATGGGGACGTTGCGGACTTTCAGCCGCGGCTCGGACGCTCCATTATTCTTTACGGAATATTTGACGCGCACGTTCTTCCCCGCCTTCGTCCGCGGTGCCGGCGGTGGCGGAGGGGGTGGCGGCGGCGGTAGTGGCGGCCGAAGCTCCTCCAGCGACTCCACCCCCCGCACCAGTTTCAGGAGGAATTTTTCGCTCTTCATGGACCACACCTCGTCCACGGGTGGTTTCGACGTCCCAATCATCTCCGTCAACTGCTTCTTATGGAATATTTCCTCCGAACCGGAATCATCCGTATCCAAGTCCGATTCAAGAATAAATGGCTCTGGCTCCGGCTCCGGTTCCGGTTCCCTCTTCGGCTCAATATTCTCATTCTGCTCATCCTTCCCATCAGTCTTATCCCCAGTTGCTGTTGTCGTCATCATCACCTTTGTTCTCTTCCGTCGCGGGACCTTGACATCCTTTTTATTTTTTGTATTATTGTTATTATTATTATTATTGTTGTTATTATTATTATTCTCCATCGTTCGCATTTTCCCATTCTTCACAATCATTTTCGACGTCTCCGCACTGGGTTTTTTTGCCGCCGGTGTGGGAGGGGAAGCGGCGGCTTTGTTTCTAATTTTATTCACACGCTTCGTCGGCGACGACTTTTTCACCACGACTTTCTTCGACGGACTGGACTCCTCCTCGGACGAGTCGGAGTCACTCCCTGACGAGGATGAGGATGAGCTGCCGGAGCTGGAGCTGGAGCAGGAGCAATTGCTTCCGCAACTGGAGCAACTGGACGAGCTGGAGCTGGAGCTGGAGGAGCTGCGGGAGCGCTTCCTCCCCCCCAATTTCTTGGGTGACGCGGAAGACGAGGAGATGGGCTTGCGAACTTTTAACTTTTTCGATCGCCGATCGTGCGACGGACTCTGACTCACTTCCATCCGCTGCTGGTTCGCCAAGGCATTGTTGTTGTTGTTGTTACTGTGGTTATTGCTGCTACCGTGGGTGTAGCTCGCTGGTGACATGGACGCCTTTCGCTTGAACCCCCCGCCACCGCCACTGTAGTTGGGGGAGCAGTAGTCATGCTCATGCTGGATGGAAAACAGAGCATTTTCCTGAATGATGTGCTCCGGGAGGTGATTCTCCTCAAACGTCGGGATCTCCGGCACCGTGAAATCAAAGTCGTCCAAGGGGAGCAGCAACGGGGACATTGATCCGAATTCATCCGCCCCTTGCTTCATTATTTTGTCTCCGGCGTCCTCCAACAAGTTTCCCGTTGATCCCGACGACTCCGTCATGTTCAGAGACATCTTTGGTAACGAGGTAGTAGTTGTCGTCGTAAAGGATGATCCCACACCATTGTCATCATCATCATCTGTGATACATAATTCAAAATAGTTTATTATTCATTCATTATTCAATACATTCATCGGATTATCATTACTGGCACAAAATCATAGCGGTGGAGAATGACGACGTGGATTTTAATTAATTGCTACATTTTTAAAAAAAATTATGGTCTTACCATCAATGTGCATCTTTGATGTACTACTCCTGACAGTCTTATCGTGGTTCAAGTCGCTCATCAGATCCTTCTTGTCCGTCTTTGTTGTCAGCTCACTTTCTAACTTGTTCGGCTCAGTAATGTCCACGTCCATACTCATGATGGACGAGGAGGCGGAGGCGGAGTCTGAAGGTCTTGTCATAATAATATCCTTGTTGATGAAAGACAGGGAAAACTGCGAGCCAGCACTAGTTTCCGCTTCTCCATTCGGCAATGCTGTTGTTGTTGTTGTTGGAGATTTATCAGCCGTTGTGCTACTCATGTCTACTTGGCTTTGGTCATCCGCCGGCTTCCGCGCCGGAGCAGCCACCGTCTTCTTCTCAGAATCACTCTCTTCCGAATCGGATTCACTCTCTGAAAGATTTGGTCCCTGGATTTGAGCCAGGTTGAACGGCTTCGAAGGTGGCGGCGGCGATGGAGATGATGGTGGCGGAACTGGCTCCACCACCTTTTTGGTTTCCACGTCTAATTTTTCATTTGCTTCACCCCCCGCCGGCACATCCTTTGACTGTGCTCGCTCCCCACCAGACTCTCTCCTCCTAATTTCGTCCGCACCGGCGGGATGACCCTCGACATCTCCGCTGGCCAAGCCATTCTTATTTGTACTACCTCCAACTGCACTGTCTCCGTCTGAAAATGAAAATGAAAATAGATGCATGAGTAAGTACATCAAGAAAATTAATAAATAAATAAAAGAAACAAATAAATAAATTCAATGAATTAATAAATACATACATGAAATAAATAAATAAATTTACTAAACAAATAAATAAATATATGAATTAAATAAATAAATTTACTAAACAAGTAAATAAATATGTGAAATAAATAAATAAATTTACTAAACAAGTAAATAAATATGTGAAATAAATAAATAAATTTAGTAACAAATAAACAAATAAAATAAATGATTCAGTTAAAAAATAACATAATTACGACCATTACAACATATTACATGAAAAGTTTTTTTCTAAAATCACTTACTTGGAAAATGTTCGCGTTCCGCATCATCCTCAACTCCATTATTATTTCTGCCATGACTCATCATCCCTTCGTTCTCACAAACTGCAGGTTTAACTGTCTTCTCGGTCTCCGCATCACTGGGATGGGTCAGTTCCATGGGTTCACCATGGGTCTTTGTGGGTTCCGGCCCATTTGAGCCATTGTCACCGTTCAATTTCTCGGGGTCTGCACTGGGTGCGTCGGGAGCAGTTGTAGATGCTGCAGCTGCTGTTGGATCGTCCCTTGTTGCATCTGTTTCCACTTTCACAGGATCCAGCAGCGGCGTCAACGGTAGAGGAACAGGGGCAGCAGTGATGGGGAGCGGTGTGGGTGGAACTTTGACATGGACAGTCTCCAGATGCTTCTGGAGCAGTTTCTTAGAGATGAACCGCTCCTGACAGCTGGTCTTGGGACACTTCCGGAGCTTCTCCCCCGTGTGGAGCCGGGAATGGACGCGGAGGGCGGTGGGGCGCGTAAAGTACAACCCGCAGACGTCACACACGAAATACTCGGGCGGCAAGCAGAAGTGGTAGATGTGCGGCCACTTCTTCTTGAGACACTTGGAGCAGTCCACACTCTCCGTCCCGTGCTTCCAGAATAAATGCGTCATGAGATTCGGCTTGGCACAGTAGGACAAGTTACACTTCCAACAGAAATGATTCAACTTGTGCTTCTTGATGTGGTACTCCAGCTCCTTCTGGGTCTGCACCTCCTCCAGGCACAACTCACACCGGTTGTGATCCTTCCGCAGGTGAACCATGTAGTTGAAAAACCCGGGCAGCTGAATGTCCTCACAGATCCCACACTGATACCTGCACAACCACAAAAACAACGACAACACATATTAGTCAACTACACATTTAGCATATTCACCAAATTTCAAAATCATCACATCCCTCCTCCCGCCTTTTGTACCAAGGCCATGGCCAACCATAATAAATCATAATCATAATAACAATAATAATAATCACAATCATAATAATTATAATCATCATCATAATCTCACCTCAAGCCAACGGTTTCACTCGAGCCATCATCCTCCTCCTCCGTTTCCTTCTCCTTGAGGGACAAGGGCTCTGGCGTGCCCAGACACACGTGGGAATACAGCGCCCCGGCAAATAAAAAGCGCCCCTTGCACATGGTGCACTTCATGGCGACCCCGCGGTGAGTCCGCCGCCAGTGGGGGAACAAACTCTTCTGCGAGTCCGCCAGGAAGCCGCACAGGAGACACTCGCACGGCCGACTCCCAAACTCCTCCAGCCGCTGGCCCGTGAACGTGTACACGACGTTTTGGGAGTGGAAAACTTTGGCGAGGAGGGACAATTTGAACGTGGACCAACTCAGGTCCAGCGACACCTCCTCATCCATCATCTCCTCCCCCTCGTCCTTGCAGACAGACTCCACACTGTCCTTCTCCACTTTGACCTGAGTTAGTTCTGAACCCTCCTCCGCATCATCAACTTCCTTCTTGACGGCAGCGGCGGCTTCCACTTCCGGTGGTGGTCCTGACAATTTCGGACTGTCCTGAGTAGTACCACAATGATCTTTGTGCTCTGTCGCATCACTTCTGGTTTCCACATTCCCTTCTTCGGAAATTTCCGATCGATGACCTGAAGGACCTGAAGAGTCGTCTGTCTGACTGGGAGCCTTGGTGGCGGAAGTGGGATCACTTACTGAATCCGCGCATGGTGGTGTTGATGATGATAATGATGATGATGTGGACTTTGGGGTAGGGTCGACCGGTCCTCGTATTGACCAACTAGCATCATCCTCGGGCACGTCATCGTCATCACCCGCCGGTGGTTCAAATATTGACGGTTTCGGCCGCACTTTAGATTCCGGCCGTGTTGGTGGTGGTGGTGATGATGAGGATGGGGGTTCAAACAGGGACGGTTGTTCAGATAATTTATCAAGGAGTGGCAGAACAGGTGCTGCAGCAGCAGTAGCAACATCCTCAAGCTCGTCCTCCGGATCAAATAAAGACACCACGGAGGATTTCGGCTTTTTCGTAGTCTCGCATGGTTTCGGACCCTCCTCCGCCGCCGATCCGTTCGTACGAGCTTCCGAACTTGGCGCTCCTGCCTCTCCTGCTGTCGGTAGCGGCAGCAACGGAACGCCGAGCTTTTCATCTTGAGCATTTTTGGTTGATTCACCGTCTTCCTCCGTCCGGATGTTGGTGGTGGCGGCGCCTGCGGGCTGAGGAATTCCACTTGACGCCCTCATTTTGTCATCATCAGAATCAGAGGCATTGCTCAAGACGGTTGAACTGGGATCACCGGCGGTCACGATGTCAGCGCGGGGTTTTTGAGGTTCGGCGCGTTTGGATGACGGGGATGATGGATGTGATACTGATGATGATGATGACAGTTCATGTTGGGGAAGCTTCTTGGCATCCTCTCCGACCATCGTCCCATGGTTACCATCCTCCACTTTGACCGGGGACAACACGTGGGTGGTTTTGCTTTGGTTTTCTTGTAAAATGGATTTGAGTACCATGGCCGGGGTGCGGAGGACGCGGAGGTCCCAAGAGTGCTTCGACAGCATGTGAATGACGAGCTGTCTCTTGTCAATACGAATTAGTCTAACCAGTCTACAGTATGGGCAGTCGGCGGAACTCTTAGCTACCATATCATTTAAAATGGAATCATCAGATCTTCGTTCCAAACTGTAATTCACAACGATTTCGTACTTGGGGGGTACTTCTGAGCTTGTTGTTGTTGTTGTTGCTGCTACTGGAAGAGGAGCACCACTTTCTTCGGATTTTTCTGCTGCTGCTAACAATAGCTCACTATTACTACTACTACTACTTGCCCCTGGTTGTGGTGGTGGTGATGACGATGATGATGCTGATGGTACTTGACGCGGCGACGGGATGGATTGCTGCTGCTGTTGCATCTCCCGTAATTTCTCCGCAAGCTCATGGATAAGTATGCCCAGCCGCTTGTCCTCATCCTCCTCCCGCAGGAGTGGATCAATCTGAAGTTCTTCAGGGGGAGGGACTTCCGGTTTCAATTCTTCTTCCTCCTCCTCTTCCTCTTCTTCATCATCTTCATCCTCGGCCGCCGCTCCCTGCTCATCCGGGAATGAGGGGGGTGATAGCGGTGGGGGTAACAGATCACCATCATCCATCTGCTCATCAAATGCCTCATGATGATGATGATGATCCGGGGCAAAAGATGATGATGATGATGGTGGTTGTGGCGGGGGCGGTGAGGTTGGTGGTGGTGGCGGTGATGATGGTGATGCCGGTGGTAGTGGCTGGACAGATTGCTCGAATTGCAGTTGAACCTTATTCCTCCGGTTGGCAAGGGGGAGTTTGGGCGGGGTTGAGACGGCGGGTGATTTCCGACTAGTGGCACCGGCGGCGGCGGCGGATTTCGTAGATTTAGTAATACTTGTCAAATTTGATGTGTCCTTTTTGGGGGAGGAGGTGCGGGTGGCGGACAGTTTACTCGGAGGAAGAAGAAGAGAGTCACTTTTGAGGAGTTTGGGAGGGTGCGGGCCGGCGGAATCATTCCGCTTCGTCGTCCCGCCGCCGCCGCCGGCCGGCTTCAGTAGGGGGAAATACGAGTCACTTTTACCAAACTTTCTAGACTTACTCATTCTAGATGGGAGTAAGATATCGGTATTTTTTAATAAAGATTCCAATTTTACAGCGGATTCCCGCCTCCCTGACCCTGTCACTCTGCTGGCTGTCACCAGAGTAGCGGAATTGACAGCATTAATATTAACACCACTACTGTTACTACAACTGCTACTGCTGGACCTATCATTAGTCGGTTCCGTAGCGTAGTCTATACTGGAGTTACTGCTGTTCAGGAGAATATCATGGTGGTGGTGGTGGTGTTGCTGCTGCTTGGAGTTCCACACATTAATTGTTGACTTGTTACTCCGGACGGAGCAGGCTCGCATGTGAGCGGCGATTTTGCTGGGAGAGAAATTTTTCCCACAGTATTTGCACGAGTTGTCCCGACTTCGGAGCTGGGACGTCGTGATCGTCGTGCTCCCGTGCAGATTCACATTCATCGACCCCTGACACTGGAGGATATGCTCGCCGAGGAGGCTGAGGGACTGGATGGACCCACACTTGGGACATATCCCGGTGCTCTTCCGACACTCGTGGATGTGGTACTTCATGAAGGTGACGAGGGCGTCGGAGGGGAAGACCTTGTTGCACTCGACGCAGAGCAGGGTCGTGTCCCCGCCGCCGCGCTCCAGGAATTCCGCCCCGCTGGTGAACTTTTGCGGGGTGACCTTGTGCTCCCGCGTCAGGTGCACCATGAGCTCCTTGGAAAATTTGAAGTAGCGGAAACAGTAGAGGCAGGAGAAGACGCCGTGGACCTCCTTGGAGTGCGTGAAGAACGCCGGGAGATCCAATTTCTGCGTGCAAAATGTACATTTCATCTCCATGTCCGTCCTTGTCGTCGTCATCGTCGTCGTCGCCTTGGTCGTCCCCGCCTTCGTCATCGTCGAGCTGCTCTTCCCCTTCTTCGAAGGCTCCTTCACAGGCATCCTGACAGGCTTCTTCTTCTGAGGGGCGACACAGACGCGAGTCCGAGCTGGAGGCTCCAGCTTGACCGACTTTCCTTTCCGTCTAAAAGGTCCCAACTGTAATCATATAGGGAGTGGGGATGAAAAAAAAATAGAGCAACCGGTCATCATTTTAAACTTCCCTCGTCAAAATGATAAAATATAGGCCCTATGCCGCCACATGTTCATCCCAAACTTTCACAACGTTTCCGCTCAACTCCAATGAGGACGACCCAATGCTCATTTTGAAATCAACAGAATACGTTTAGCAAGTCCCAACAGCTCCTCACATCTGACTCATTCAGTGTCACTGATCAACTACCTGAAATTTCTATCTGGCGCTTCTTACGCCATACTCATGGGCCGTATCTGAACAGCCGTTCGAAACAACTCCCTTCAACTATACAGTTCGTCACACTATATTCCAATTGGTGGTCAATGTAAATGTCATTCCTCCTTCCTTCCTCTCACATGATGACTATCCTCACAAACACGCACACGCACACACATTAAAGTCACTATCAAAACTGGACGATTGAAATAAACTATCATGTTTAAATTCACCGCACTCCTTCATATCATTTTTTGACACAGTGGGAAAACGTTTTCGAAGTAAGCATGACGAAATTCAATGCTCACATAAGACATTCTACGAATTGAGACGATACCCTCGGCTCAGTCCATCCAACTGTGGGCACGACGTACAATTTTTCACTCGCCAACAACTATATCCTCCGGTCCGACGGAGCACTTCTTCCATGGTTTCTCCGCTCAACCGTGTGTTCCGGTGAGCATACGGCGGAAGTAAATACCGCTCAATCCACTATACTTCTCCGTCTACAACAATGACAAACAAAGAAGAAGATGATGATGACGATGACGATGGAACAAACAGGTGTACAACAAAACTTTAGTCACAATAAAAAGCGTCCTCACACATCGCGCGCGCTCTACCCCATCTCCCTCACTCCTAATGTATATGCACAGCACACAGAATCTATTACGTATAATATCCTATGAGTCAATCCCCTTCCAATAATTTCGTTCCCTATAGCGCAAAACCCGGATTTCCCATCGTCGCTCGTCGTCTCCCCTCCGCAATTCCTCGTTTCCTTAAAGGGAATTCTGTCTTTGTCGCAACTTGTTGTAACCCTCCAATTCCCACCTCTTAAATATTATCCCTTCCTCAAAATTATTTGCCAACGCAATGTACGATTCGAAAAATCTTTAAATTTACCTCCGTCGCACTCAAGCAAATTTTTACAAACGATGATTCACTACCTTCCCACTCTACCTTTATAAATGAACATTATTATTATCCTCCGCCGCCGCCGCCGCTGTTAAATCACAAGTCACACACACGCGCGCACACTTTCCACACACATCCAAACATCCAGAATTTATATAATTAATGCGAGCTGACTCCACAGAGGATTATATACACACTATGCGTATATATATACACATGTGTCCCCCTACCCGTCAGACGCACATAAATTCCTCATAATGATAATGTTAATAAAAATACTAATTACAATTACAACAATAATACGAAAAATATATTGGGACATACGAGAAGGACAGCAAGTCCATGTATTATTCCCTATACTTGCACACATGTACTAGCAAAATAGAATTGAGGCTGTCGTATACACTACTTCGCTCCTTCTAAAACCCACCAGAAACTATAACAGGAAGATCCGCGACCGCTCTTTTGTCCACTCTCCTCCTCCGTATACGCGCAAATAAGCCTGACTTGCGTGTGTGTGTGTGTGTGTTTCGTACTGAACGTCGCGTCGCGACAGAGACCTTCACAGACGCAGCCCTGTGTGACGAATATTTGAAATCCCCCGTTCAGGATCTGGGTTGGGGCTCATCTCTATACAGCATATAGGGAACGAACGCGCGACTGCTGGCCGTAGAAATGTGTGCGTGTGAGCCACCACTCTGACTGACTGTGTGTGTTCATATGAGCGGCTATACTGGGCCGCTGCTACTACAGCAACGCATTTGGTAACACTGCTGCTGCTGCTACGGCACGGCAGCAGACGCCTGGCTGTGAGTGCGTGTGCTGCCGTTGTTGTTGTGGGAAACGACGACTCTCGCTCCAGGAAAACTACAGCCCAATCAGGCGTCCTCTCCTACCGTCGTCGTCACTCTGGAGTTGCTGCTATACTGTACACACAGGCAGCGTCCCCCACTCCACTGGTATACATATGTAGGTATATACACACATTTGAGGTTGGCGCCAACTTTCAAATGGTTCCAAAGCATGGCCTTCCCTCCATTTTCCCCTATCCCTCTGTGCTGCTGCTCTTCTGATGGGAAAAATCAATACGAGCCTTGTGAAGAATGAAAATGTGAGGAAACTCCAGTGTGTGTTGTGGAAGCACATTTCAATATAGAGGGAAAACACATGAAAATAAAGCGAGATTACTGGATTTGAGAGGTGTTAAGTTGTAAAATTTGAATTTTAGGCTAACCCCTTACCTCAGGAAGTTACAAGAAGAAGAAGATTTATTGTAATCAGGATATTATATTCTCGGGATACGAAGAACACTGACGCAGAAAGGGGAGAGACGGACACCACTGTATGGGAGAAGCTACGGTGTGTATACACAACACACATTTACCTTCCAGAAGAGCCAGAGAAAGAGAAGAGAGAGAGAGAGAGAGAGACAGAGTCGTATAAGTATAATACGTGGTGCATAAACTGTGTGGAGTGGCTCTCAGTTTTTCCTCCTGGCGTATAGATATATATATATATATATATATATATATATATGTTTTATTTTATATGAACATATATAATAGGAGAACTGTTCGGTGTGTCAAAGACGAGAAGACGAGAGGAATAGTTGGGGCACGGAACGGACAAAAAGTTACAACGACCTCATCTCACGAGTACCATGTTATGAGTGACGACGAGGAATTTCTTGATGGAAAAACTTGAGTGTACGCAAGCTAGTACTGAACGAGGCAAGTGGGACTGTTTGTATGCGGCCGTGGTGGTGCACCTGGATTGCTGTTGTTGTGTGGAACAGAAAGTTATTAAATTGTTTTGGGCGTAGGAGTAATACGTGTAGTAAATACTATAATAATGTGGCTCATGGAGTACTGGTAGGGAGTTTAAGAGTGTAAATTTTGGTAGGAGTAATTACTTTCGTATAGTCTCCCCCCCCCGCTAAAATCTGTGTGGAGGATGGTGTGTTTTCTTTATTGCGGGAGCTGGTGGTGGAAAATCTAAACTGATACTCCATAGTTGTGTGTGTGGCCATAATCAACTTGGATTGCTAGTCTGTGGGGAGGCGGCAGTTGGGGTAATAGACTTGTTCTTGGGGTGGAAGACTATATATAGTGTATATATATATACTCGGACGGAAAATGTCGAGGTCAGTGAGGGCGGAGACGAGGAGTAGAGCCAAGGATGACATCAAGAGGGTAATGCAGGTGGTGGATAAAGTACGGCATTGGTGAGTATATGGATTGATCATTATTGACAGTATTAATTGATTGATAGTGTAATACAGTTTTGATTGAGAAGGCAAAATGATTTTGATGTTTTTGTGTGTTTTGTAGGGAGAAGAAATGGGTTACCTTAGGAGATACTTCCATGAGGATTTACAAGTGGGTCCCGGTCGTCACCGTGGAGGTAAGTTTGGGCAAGAATGTATGTAAGGTGGACATGTCGTTTTGTGTATGTGGGAAATGGAGAGGTGAGGCGGGAATGTTGGCCTGTTCATCTTTTGGAATGTGGAGATTAGTAAAAGATCAGTAGGATTTTTTTTGAGGATGGAGTAGCAGCTGAATTCAAATCTGAAAATGTACTGGGAATTGTGGATGGGAACATGTGGGACGTCGTTATGTAACATGTGCATTACTCTCAGTCAGTTCGCGGCCAGAAACCTGTCTCTGTTAGTTAAAAAAGCCATTGTTTGAGTGAGATTGACTGTTGGGTGAGAGGGTTTGAGAAAATTGCGTGAACCGGTTTTTGTTATAGTTACAGATGTGCGTATGCATTTCATTTGGAGGCAGTTGGTTGTGGGATATCTTCTGAGAGCTGAGGGAACAATCTAACAGTGTGTAATTTTATATTTGTATTGCCAATACCAATAGGATATTAGTGGTGGCGGGAAAAGTGTTAAAGGGAAGCTTTTGTAGCAAACGCGGGATTTTTTCAAGGATTTGCTGCGAGAACCAAACCTGTATTTCGAACAGTTACCCGTTATTCTATGTGCGAGGATAGTTTCAGTGTTGTTATTCCTACGAATAATTGTATTCCAAGTTTCCGTATATAACTTTGGAGTCGCTCAACAATACCTACGGGATGGGACGAGACCTACGATTCTACTGTTGTAGGAGGCCGAACTGGTGGAGAACTATGCGCTTGTAAAATATGACGTTGCAAAAACTACGTGATAATTTTTGAAATTATTCATTCAGATTGTCAGGCTATCCTATGAATGAGCTGTAGCTACTGTTACTATGTTATATCTGGGATGATGATAGAATCCTTCGTCTCCATCAAGTCTCTCCAAACTGTCCAGCTGGATCCCAGTGACCAGGTTTCCTCACTAGGATGTTGCAATTACTGACCCGACTGTGGTAGTCACAAGTTTTTCCCGATTGAATGTCACAGACAAGGGAGAGGCCATGCCCAGCAAGTTATTTCGTAGACCGAAAATAAATTCCGTGTTAGCTTCGTTCTGGTCGGCAGATGAATGGATTCCGATCCTGATTCTACCCGACCGTTGGAACTCTATATATACATATAGCATTTACTTCTGCAAGATTGTTACAATCTCTATGGATCTCTTAGGAGTACATCCAGTAATTTATTTAGAGATACTTTTGAAGATGTGAAAATCAAAATTTTGATTTATTAAATGCGGCGATCCACAGTAGTTCCAATGCACATGAGACTGTTTACATTTGTACACAGTCCGTCTGTAATCTGTAATGTCGTGAAATTAGTATGTTAAAGCGTGCCATCATATAATATTTTGCAGTTTGGGTGTCGTTCGTTTTGAGATGAGCTCCCACATGAGGATAAATTCCAAAAAAATGTCTAATTCGTTTTATTTCAATTTAATTTTTTTCCAGATGAAAAAGAAGGAGGCACTGGGCAGTAAACGACCCCTCACAACCGATAATCCACCATCTAGTCTAGTTCTAAACGAGGATTCCAATACAAGTGAGAACAACCCAACACACTGTATTAATTATTATTATTACGGGCTCATCTTGCGGGTTTGAAAAGCTGGGAAAAACCCTCACGAAAGATTTTTTCAAAGGCCTCCCCCGGCCTCCATCGTCCGCATCTATACTCCTCCATGGACTAATGTATGTTTCTATAAATCTGTCCTACAGGTTTCTCAGTCACAAGCGATTCCCAAGGGACGCTGGATTACGTCGGCCCGTTTGCGAGTGAAGATTCACAAAGCTGTGAAGCATCCTTACCGAAGAAAACTAAGTTAGAGTAAAATGAGAGATTATTGTTTGTAAAAAGTATACACTCTTAGCTGCAGTACCTTTACATGTGCGTAACAACAATGGAAGTTGTGGATTGTGTCAGCGTGTAGGACTTCACATTAACTTTCATATATATATGTACATAGAAATAGATACATATAAATGAATGACTGATCAGATATTCCCCGTTCCCGTGTCGCTTCCACCCCCCCCCCCAAGAAAAGTGGAACAACAAGCTTTCTGTTCTGTGCGGCGTGTTGGATGAGTCGCTGGTTCCGCTTTAGCGTGTCACGTCACAGCCGTAGGTGAGGGGGGAGGAGGAGGATGATCCGGGACGTCATCATCATCACCTCTCAGCTGTTGGTGTAACGCTCAAATTTTTTATATGTAAGTCAGATCAGTGTCATTATAGTGTATGGGTTCGTAGCCAAAACACTCGGGATCGGCTCTTGCTCTGTCTCTATTATTTATGGTGGGGTTCCGGGCTATATATTGTAAAAGCTGTAAAACTAATTATTATTATTGCTATGATTATTATTAGTATTGTAGAATACATACGAATGTGTACAGCTGCAGTGTACAAATTTAATCGATATTTTACGTAGATTAATGTACACCTCCTGGGTTGAACTGTAAATAACACTTCGTCACTCGTGGATTCATGGTGTAACAAGTGATTGTTTCGTATTAAAGAAAGATTTGGGTGGGAAGGATTTTGTGACGTGACGATTCAGTGTAAAGTCGATCCGAAAGTCGCAGTGATGGAGGGTTTTGGACGGAACTGCGAACCACTATCAAGATTTTCCGTTTGGACCACGTTGAGGATTGTTGGTGGCGGAAGATGAGCCGAAGAACATTATCATCATCATCGTCACCATCCTATTGATCTCGTTCGGACAGCTGAGAGTTACTGTAATAATGATTCTTATAATTGTGTTACACGGAGGAGACAGTAAAATCACTTAATTTAAACTCGTTACTATATCAGTGCAGAAGCGTAATCATAATTGGAATTAGATGCAGCTATGTACAAATCATCATTGGATCATAATGCCCACGTGTATGAATGACGCTGTAGCCTCATCTGTCCATTTTCCTGCCACGAAACTTATGATGATGACAGCCTCGGCAGTAAGGGACGTCCAGGAGCTCAGAAAATCACTCTCACAGTTCCAACAGCTTCAAAATTCCCCGTGCGTCGTGCATCGTCAATAATTCGCAGCAGCTCATGCTCCGTCAGTCCTGCTATTATTATTGGTTCTTATTCTTGTTGTTGTATCATCGTTTCTTGTCCGAACAAGTCGGCAAGATCATGATAAAGGTTACTTTATTAAAGTCCTATAGAAAATTGCGATAAGTACACGGAGAATACAGAGTTTTAAAACACTTTATATGCATATATTTATATATATGTATGTATAAGCTGTTCGAAATAGCCTCCTCCTGGTTCGCCTGGTTTTATTATGTTTTTTTTGTTATTAAACTTATCCCATTTCTTCACATATTTCTTATGTAAATATACGATGACTGCACCGGAATAATCAAGTTGATCATAGAATAATAATAATAATAATACGCATCATCATCATACAAATTGGAGGGTGAAAAAAATGCAAATGCAGAGAATAATAATAATTATTGTTATTATTATTCTGTGAGAGGAGAAACTGCTTTGACCCTTGATCCAGCCAAACTATGGCGGGGAATGCCACGCCAACAGGAACCATACTACCAGTGAAATACACAACTCTTCTTCATCATCATCATATATCAGCATCATGCCCTGCGGCCCCCACCTACATAGGTAAATAAGGACTTGTGGAGTCGGAATTGTTTATATTTGAAGGAATACGACTTTTCCTTTTTTACTTTTAGTGGTCATTTATATGTTATGGATGTATGTATATATATATATATATATGTATATATACACATATATAAATATGTATATACATAAGGTGTGTATACTGGCTCAAAATGTACACATTTATACAGTATAATCATTATTAAAACGGGCATATCCTATGTGTGTGTGTGTGTGTATGTGTGAGCCTATTCTATAATTCGATTCAGATATCATCAGATTATCATACTTAATATTTATATATACATATTTATATTTTTATACCTTTCACATTATATAATGACAATAATTACACAAAAGCATAAAATGGGTTTTCTACATTTAAAATGCATACAAAATAGTAAAGGACATTCACAACACAGTAATAATATAGTGATATCGTACACCACACACACCACGCTATTCTCACTCTCACTCACACACAAGTCAGTATCTTCTTCCTTCCCGCCTCATCATTCTCCTCACCTCATCCTCATCCTCGGACTTAATTCCCGGGACTGAAAAATCGACAAACAGTAATATGCATACAGTTTACACACAGAACTTTACACTGAATGGTGAATGAGGAATCTGCTGGCCGTTCACAATGGCTCCTGACGATGGCCATGTTATAATTCCCGGTGTTTTGACATGATAAAACTCACTTGATTGATGAGATGCCCAATTTGCCTCAGACGGACAGAATGTGTGTGCCGCCGCAGGGACGATGAAGCAAAGTGTGACCAATTCACTTCGACAGACCCAAACAGTGGAATTTGTTACGACGAGGAAGCCACCACCACCATCATCATCATCACCTTTATTATAAAGCACGGTGACATGTCCACAATAAAAGCTTCACCGTAAGGTAGGATCAAACAAGACATGACCACCACGAGCCGCACATTACACTGAGAGGGAACCCACGTAACCCATTAGCCATGTCATAATATATAGTCATTAACATTATAGACACGCCGCAGACAAAAGAGATGTGGGAGAATGGACTTGGTTCCAGAGAGAAGAGATGATGATGATGAAGAAGTAGAAGAAGAAGAAGAAGAAACTCCGACATGTGGTGTGACGACGACGACAATGGGCACACTGCTGAGGAAATTCGGGGGTCGCTACTACTGACAAGAGCATAGAGACCGCCAGTACAAATATTTAGTGTGATCAGTCATTTCATATTTCCATACGCTCATCATCATCAGCAGCATCATACTCAACAAGTACAAAGTATATTTTACGTAATTCTACAACTACGACGGTAGCACAAAAATGGGGAGAAAAAGAGTCGTCATTGCCCTCATCATCATCATTGCTACGTGTATATATATGTATCAATAGTACGGATTTAATTAATTCCTACTGCGCGACCATAATAATAATAATAATAATAACTGATGATGATAATGATGATGATATTTATAATAATAATAATAATAACAACAACAAATCATTTTGTCCAAAATTTCCCTATAGCATCATCATTATCCTTCCAAAAAGCGAAAGTGTATTTGAGGTGGAGAGATTTCGGCGAAAAATTCCTTCGACCCATAAATATAGCAGGAGTATGGTACGGTGTAGTAACAATGTGAGGGTAATAATAATAATAACAGGAATAATAATTATTACAAACTGATGCAAAGAATAAAAACCGAATATACAGAATGTACACCTACAGAATATGTATGCATGTATATATATGTATAAATATATAAATCTATACATTTATATACATATACGCATACAGGTCTCAGACAAATATTTTTTTACATCTATACAGTGTAACAACAGTTATAGTAATAATAATAATAATAATTAATAGTAATTATTATTCATGTAACATTATTTTTACGAGAGGTACAGTCGGTGGTAGTCATTGGCGCCGAAAGCAGCGTTACATTTGGGACACTTGCGCTGACGCGTCTCGTAGCGAGTCCTGAGACAGTCGAAGCAGAAGACATGGAAGCACTTGATGAGAACCGCATCTTTCCTCTTGACTTTACACGACGGACAGGTCAGTGTTTCTTTGTACTCCCGGATTTCCTCCATCATGACTTCATCCGTATTGCCCGCAATTTCAATCTTGTTGAGTCGCTCTACGCGCCGCTTCAGCATGGCAATCTCCTCCTGAAGCCGCTTCGTCTTGTACGCCTCCGCCTCCAGCGCCGACGTCTTCTCCGCCACCGTCTGCTGGGCGTCCTTCATCTGGGAATGATACTTCTCGAGGTGGAGCTTGAGGTCGGCGGCGGACTGAGCACTCTCAATGGCCTTCCGCTTGTGCAGCTCCATCGTCTGCTGCCGGATGAGGGCATCCTTCTCCATGGAGCCCATGCTCTGGAGCAGGAGCCGCTCCTTCTCCTCCAACTTCCGCACCACTTGATTCTGAGCTTCCACCTGCTTGGACAGGGTCTGAACCTGCTCCTGCAGTAGAGATCGCTCCTCCCGCGCCATTTTCTGCAACTGATTCGACTTGATGCGGTCGGACATGAGCTTAAAGTTGGCATCGTCCTTCTCCCGCAACTGCTGGATGAGGCGGGAATTCTGCTCCTGCATGTCCTCGAAGGCCTGGCCCGTATTCTCCATCTCGGCAATGAGGGCCTCCTCCTCCTGCTTCTGGGCGGTGACTTGGCGCTGGAGGGCGTGGACCTGCTCCTCCAGCGCCTTGATCTTCTTCACGGCATCCTCGTCCGCCAACTTCTTCCGTTCCTCCCGCTTCGTCTCCATGAACTTCTTCAGCTGCGCCTTCACCTCCTCCAGCTCGAGCCGGCACTTCTTCTCGGACGCCATGAGCTGGACCTTGTCCCGCTGATCCTTGCTCGCCCCCTTGTACATGTCCAAGAGGAGCTTCATCTCCTTCTGATCATTCAGTGCCTTCTTCAACTGCGACCTGAGATCCTTCACAATTTCCGCTTCGGACTTGACTCGAATGGCATTCGTCTTGGCATTCACTGCCGCCCCCTTGCCGTCCTTCTTGAGGTCGGAGTCATGGTTGGACTTTTCACCCTTGATACTGTGATCCAGAGTCTCGTTCGACCCCTCCACCTCGTAGTTCTTTTTGGACGGGGAGCCCGAGTTGGGCTCCTCCTTGATGACGACGAGGCAGGAGGAGGTGGGGGAGTCCTCGTCATCCTTGAAGCCGGAATTATTCCCGACGGCCTCCTTGTCCAGCAGGGTGGTGAGCTTCTTTTCCAGTTCCTCCTTTTCCCGCTTCAACTTGGTCATCTCGTTGAAAATCTCCTTGTGCTTCCGCCGGTAGCGGTGGGCATCCCCCTTCAGCTGTTGGTTATGGTTCTGCAGGGAGGTGATGAGGTGGCGCATTTCCCGATTGATTGGACCCGTCTGCTCGTTAGCGGCGAGGTTCTGCTCGAACTCTATCCGGAGCATCTCGTACTCCTTGCGGACTTGGCCCAACATGTCCTCAAGTTGAATCATCTCCGTCCTCAGCTTCTTCTGCACTATCAGTTCCTCACTCTCCATCCGCTCAATATCTTTTAAGTGTGTCGTTCTCATTGTAAATATGCTCTGCTTAGCCTCATCTAAAATGGATCGAAGCTCTATTGTATGATTATATATTACAGAAAATTTAGATTGCAAACATTTATACTCGGTCGTTTCCACTATAACGGATTCGGGGAGTTGACGGATCTCCATGCGTAACTTTTCGAGCTCTTTGAGCGTGTCCCGCTGAGTGAGGTGGAGCTTCTCCAGCTCCTGAAGTCTATTGTTCGCCAGCTCACGGAGTTCCTCGTTCTCCTGCTGCAGGTTGATGACCTCCATGTCGCTCATGCTGGAATTCTTGGCGTTCACATCGTTCCTCTGCCGGTCATGCCCATCTTCGGAGCCGTACATCCTCTTCATCTTATTGTACTTGTCCGTCATCTCTTGGAGGAGATTCGCCAGCTTGTCGTTAGCACACAATAACTTTGAAACTTCCCAATTCAAATCATCCACTTGGTTCTTCAGCTCATCGGAGCGGGTTTCGGCTGCTGTGAGCCTATCTTGCAGCGACTTCATCTACACAAAAAATAATCACCCAGAATTATTATTGTAACAATAATAATAATAATAACAACACGCGTGAAGTTTCCCTCGCACGAAAATGGTAAACACAAATGAATGCAATTCTATTGCTATAACTTAATCATTGTGATTATCCAGGGATTCACCGGTGACCCCAACTCATACTTCAAACACGAGAAACGTATCCTCAAAAGTTCGCAATGAAACATAGAATATTATTACATTATAGAATAAATTGTGGACGCCACTATCGCTCCCGCTATAGTTAAAATTGGTCAGACGAAACCATGTATGATGATTTAGAAATCCTGCAATATGAAGTGCTCACACTAACAAGTGAGCAGGTTAGCCTTCAGAGTCAAAAATTAACTAGAAAGACGCATTAGGGCCTCAAAGAATAAAAACGTGGATGGTTTAAAAATATACTGAGTGAGCCCTGTCGTGCTAAACTAGTGTAGCAACTCACATTGGTACAGCTTATCAAGAATTAAACATTTTCGCGCGCTCATGTCAAAATTCTAGATAACAATATCCTGGCTAGTAACGTTATCCACGATAAAATCATTAACTCTCCGAAAAATTCAACTTTAATGCGATAATCCCTATATCACTCTTCCTCTTGAAAATTACTAAAAATTGTCCACACCCTCTAAATTTTAACGAAGAGAATTTTAGCATGTCAATAACAGCACCTTAAAGTATTTGCAGGAGCATTGAGATATGACAACTGAACAGCTTTTACAAATCGGAAATTCGTAAAAATACGCCATTTTCTCCATCAAGAAATGAAATCATCTGATGTAGAATCATTGGATGTCGATCCCATCTTACGATAATTAATCTGCTTCAACTGAGACATTTATAGTGGAATATTTTTTGAAACTGGGATGTATCTCTATAATCCCCGTTAGGTTCATCATGACAATCCTCACACCATGTTTTTCCCAATCCCTTGAACACCGACGCTTATTCACTCGCGATAAATCCTCTAACAAACCCATCACGTCACTGCAAATTCGTGCAGAAAAAACTCAGGGTGACACGATCGGGACTTGACTGACAACTTGAACTGACAAACAATAATTCCATTATTGACTCACCTTCAAAGACATGGTGTGATACTTCTCATGTAGACTTGTATTTAAGGCTTGAAGTTGCTGATTTTCTTTCTCTAACTGAATATTAACCTCCTTAATAGTTTCTTCTAAGCTTGGAGCATCTTCTGTAAAGTACAAAGAGTATTGTTTTAGCGTGGTTCCCGTTTCAGGACAACCCAGACACAGATCCAAGACCACATGACAAACAGTCTTACCTCCCAGTTCACCTTTTAAAACCTTGGTTATTCTTTCGTTCCTCTGCTGCAACCGATCGAAAGCTTGAATGATTTTAGCTACGGCCCTAGTTGATACCTGCGACAGACCAGAACATTTGACTTCCTCATCATTTCTGTCAATATTAAAATGACAACCTCTTCCAACGGTTCGGCCCCCCACAAAAACTCTGAATTGCTCCCACCAACCCCAAGACAACTTGACCCTCAATTTAATAAACTATCCCGAACCCTGACTCCTTTCGGGTATACGACATACGCATCAGAAAACGTATCAGAATTGTATGACAGCATAAATATATTATTTCGGATCCATAACCCCACCTGAACTCTATTAGCCAACTTGTCATCTAATTCATTCTTATCCCAGGTGGACAGTTGATTTAGGAACGATGTGGTCGCTTCACTTTCATCTGAAAAAAAAATCACATGAAGAGCCAATGTAAAATTACAATCACCCAATCCCCCCTCCAATCCATCCAATATCCACTTCATATTACTTTTACTCTCGGATTCGTCCGATGTCTCCGCATCGAACCTCTGGAGGAGTATCCGAATATCTTCATTTAATTGGTTCCAATAGCGATTGATGACGTTGAGGACGGCATCATCCTGTGTTTGCCTCTGCTCCAGTTGTGCTATACGACGATGCAGCTCCTGCTCCTGACGTTGACGCAGTTCGAGCCTCTGAAATTGAAAAACCCACCGGATGTCTCAGTATGTATTTATTCTCATCCGTCAAAATATCTGACATCCCAATGTATGCAACTCCCCTCCCCCCCCTTCCGCATTCTACATACCGTATGAACATCTACATGCGACTACATTGCCATTTCATCCCTGTCTTTGTGCCTGTATCCATCCAAGGCACAGGCCAAAAAAGAGGGGACCACTACGTAATCCCCACTAACATGACCTTCACCCGATGGTATACCCTTCGACCTGTACACACAATGATCAGCCCCAATGTCCCCCGCCTTCATACCCCTTCGACCCCTTGTTCCTTTTTTTTGTTTTTTTTGAAGAATGTTTTCCCCATTTGTGTACTATACCTGCGACAACTTTTTATGTTGGTATTGCAAAACTTTGATGTCCATCTCTTCCAGTGTGGACACGGGTCCGAGGCGAACGGGCTCCACACCTATTTTCTTCCTCGGAGGCGGTCCATCAGGACCTGGGTCGTCCGGAGGTCTCTTTATGGTCGACATTTTGACGATACCGGAATAAATATCGAGAGGATCCTCCGTCCGTCCGTCGTGGATGCGCTGGGTAGGAAAGAGTTATACACGATTGATCAGAATAGTCCTACTCACTGACGTCAGGTCTTTTAACTGTTCAGCTCCTCTAACCGCGCCTTCTAACAACCTACGGAGGGCACTTGTACGTTCGTCCATCAACCTTCCCTCTGCTATTACACTCTGCCTCACAGTCAGACTGCCCAGCTTGGATATATAGTCGCAGTAGTAGTAGTAGTAGTCCCACTATAGCGCGCACAGGTCGCTCTTCGTCTCAATCCGCGCGTCGTGTGTACCTCCGGTGTAACAACCTATACGCAACTCCCCGCAGTACATACGCTTACCCAACAAATCGCACATACGTATGTACACTCTGTCCCTCCAACCGCCTGTACTGTCGTCAAGTTTTTCAAATGCTCCTATGTAATTATATGTGTGGTAGCAAATGCATATGTGCATATACATGCACTCTCGGAACATTTAGAGCCTGTCCACGGAGTTGACAAACTGAATCAAAGATGGCGCCCCTCCCCACTAAATGCCACCCCTCAGCAGAGTTGTGAGGGGCGTACATACGTACAGCAATACTGAAATCATTGTTCAAATGTACTATACTATGAGCTTGTGGTGGGATGGATGGAACGGGGAAGGCGCCGGGGCTTGCAGTAGTGCTGTGAGGAGCAGTAAATATGGCCGCCCCCCGTAGCAACCTGACTACTATTACTATGCTACTGACTGAGAGTGGAAATTGTCTCTGCCTGTGTATTATACGTACGGGACGGTCTGTACAGCAGTGCATGTGGGCTTGGGATGACCGGCGTATTTCCGCAATGTTACTCCTAGATGACAGCCGCAGAGGAGTGAGGTGAGGAGTCTGAACGCGTAATATGTGCGGAGTATTATTATTATGTACATACATGCACTCATGGGCTGATGTATAGAGTTTACCGTGTAATGAGGCACAGACTGAAACGGAGGCAACCGACCTGTGTTTTATTTTTCATTTCAGAATTTTTTTTTAAAAAAAAAAAACAAAATTTGCGTTGGCGGGTGGATGAATTTTGGAGGAGGAGGAGGAGGAGGAGGTCTGCGGAGGGTGAGGGAAATGAATTTTTGGATTGGTGGTGGGTTGGTAACACTTATGTTCGCTGTACGAATTAGTACGAATTATATTGGGGCAGGTTGAGGGGGAGGAGTTGATGATTGAGAAAATGTGGAAGAAGAAATTGGAATGGACATAAATGACCTGTTTGTTTCAATTGTTATCAGTAATTAAATAGGTTTGTGATGGTGGTGGTGAATTGAACTGGTAGACAGTTTTGACGACTGTGTCATGATCGGGGCTCGTGATTAGGGGGAATGGGAAGGATGGATGCAGAGAATAATTTTTTAGTGGATATGGGGGGATGGGAAGGATGGATGCTGAGTATATTTTTTTAGTGGATATAGTGGAATTAATTGGAAGTGAGAACGTTTGAGGGGACATTTGATGTAGGATGATTTGATTTTTAAAAAGTTTTAAGTAAAAATGGTTTTCAAATATGACTACTGTGGAGTTGTGCATGCCACAGCCGACAGTTGTGAACTGTTTAGGACGGACCGCGGGTGTAGAGATCTTATGTACTAGTTTTAAGATACTAACGGCTGATTTTCGATACATTTGGGGATTTGGTGATGGTGTTGTGGGTGGACCGTACATTGATTCTGGCATAGTGGAAGTGGTTCGGAACTCTTGCTGGACTTTTTTGGCGTTCTTTTGGATTGAGTTTGATTGAAATGCTGTTAGAAATGTTTCAAAATGGTAACAACATTTTATTACAAATAATTTCGGGCGAGGAAATGAGACATGATCATAGTATGGTGTGGGGAAGCAAGTGAATTTTGGTACAGTTTAAGAGAAGGTAAGGTGTGATCCAGCAGCGGTACGTTTGCGACCTGAGGGATGTAGTGCTGTTTGGTCGTAATGGTGGGATCCTTGAATCAGCCGCGAATGTTGAATTGTCTATGCTAGGACAGAAGTGTTTGTTGATGTTGATTCCTCCGCCGTGAATGGATGAGACGACAGATTATACAGTAGACTTTTTATAAAATATACTTTGTGTTCCTCAAAATGGGCATGCCGAAACCAGTGGGTGTCACGGTAATACAACTGGCTACGGCAAGAGCAACTGATGAGGTATCCATCAGTATTATTCGACTGATGATCAGTTGAATATGGAAGTTGACTCGATTCTGCCCGAAACCAATTTCCGAACCATTCCAGCAAAATTAACAGTGTAGGTTTGACTACGCAGCGCTCCCACCCAATCATGAACTCACTTTTTGGTCTACTTGAAGGAACATGTTGATGCGTAAATCCTCATGATTCATACAAATTATTATGGCAAAATCTGGAGAAATATAATCCCGACCGGAACCGAAAATTATTTTAAATGCCTTTTTCAAATGCTCACGTCAATAATCAGGGAGGCAGGGCATGATGGTTTTTTTCTGCAACAGTCGTAACGCTTTTAATTTCAGAAAGTGCTCAAATCCCTGTCTGTACAATGAGGTCATTCATTAAATATATTGAAGCACAAAGCACGTTTATAAGCATTATTATTATTTATTTGTCGATTCTTCTCTTTTTTTATAACGATTTCGATTTCCTCATCCACCACACGACGACATACAATAATTTCTTCGAAGGCAAGTAGTAGCAGCTCCGTAGCCAAAGGAAGCTGGTGTTCAATTAATGTCCGGCCCACTTATTTTACGGTAAGGAGGATTTTCAAAAAGTCTCAAAATCAAGTCCAACCATAAAATATTCTACAACAGGGCTCGCATACGGGTAGCTATACCGTATTGAGTATATAGATATCATGTAAAAGGCACATGGATTTGAAATCATATAGTCATATTTTTCCAGGATAAAATAGTCGAGTAATCAAACACAATGTGTATACATACATATGTAATAATAATAATAACTAAAGATGATACAATATATATATACATATAAATACATGTACATACAAGTCATATAGAAGTAGAACAAGCATGGGTTACATAATGATGACTGCCGTTTAAATAATACATGAAATCACAGCTTGAAATACATTTGGCAGCCATGCTGTAAATTATTGACTAACTTTTCATATAGAGCGTAAAACCAAGATTCTCACCTACACTGAAACAAAGACAGAATGTACCCAGAGGAATGTGACTTAATGATTTTCATTCATGCAAACAGTACACAAGGTCATTCAGACTTAAATGAAAGCGAAGGGAGGGGGGGACTGGAAATGGTTGAGTCGGAACTACATGACAGCAGCGTCAACCAAAAACTTTCAAGCTTACTCTCAAATACTGTGAGACAAAATTATTGTTCTTGTTTGTTCGAAATAGCATGCTACTCCAAAAATTCTTTCGCCCTACATCATAGTAGTAGTCTTGTTGAGAAACAATATCATTCGTTGGATTCAAAGGGTGAGGACACATCCCTCAGTCAGTGAGGATTTAAGAATGACCGTTCTCAACGGATACTTTCCCAGCTGCTGAGCCATTCTGCTTGCACTGCGTGCTATCCTTCCATGCTTCCAGTGATTTCTGGACGTGGACCATCTCCGGAATCGCTCCAACTTTATCGTCTTCAATTGATCGGAGACACTGGAATGGAACAGGGGGCGACTGATTAAATCAAACTGTATCACGTACCCCATACAAACGCTCACAAGGACAACATTATTAATACCTGGAGAATATTTGAGGTGACACCCGATACTTTCTTGTCGCAATAGATAACAATCACACGGATGACAGTAACCAGCTTCAACAGTGCCTCGTTCAGCTTCTTGATTTCAGTCTTGAGACATAAATGATCCCCGTCATTGATACTGTCCAAACCGCCGCCCTCCACCAAGTTCAGTAATTCATCTTGTCCCAGCTGCTCCGCCGCCTCACGGTCCAAAATGGCCTGGTTCAGGTTCTGCAGGGAACTGCTGTGAATCATGTTCGAATCTCCCGAGTATCCATCAACTCCTGTCAAAACTGGAGTGGCGACGGCGGGGGCCACGACATCATCCGACTTTGTTGGCGACGTTTTCGGACTCCCGGTAGACTTTAAGCCATTGCCCACAGTGACCATGGTGACAAGGGGATTGTTAGTCGTCGTCCCCCCTTCCCTGCGTCCCTCGGGAGTGGTCGGAGTAACTTCCTCACCCTCGCCGCTCGGGTAAGCATGAAGTAGGGCAGTAATGAGAGGGACCAAGAGCGAACTGTTCAATTCCGCATCATCCGTTGAATGGACTCCGCTCGACATTCCCTGCAAAAAAAAATTATAATACTATATTAATAATAATGATGAAAGTCATGGAGGCGGCGGTCAATGTCGGGGGAAATTCAAAGAGGATACAATAATAATAATAACAATGCGGTGATGTAAGGATTACCCCGGCAGAGATGAGTTCGTGAGACACTTTGTATGTCTTGACCAATTTCTCAATGAGGGACAGCGTGCGGTTCCGAGTTTGCTGAATGCCGAGGGCCGCCTCACTCATGTCCGCACTCTGCTTCGACATCATGGCATTCGACTGAACTTCCAAGCGGTGAAGAAGGGCCTGAGCCTTCAAGGCCTCTTGCTTGTGCTGCTCACTGAGCCGGACCAAACTAGAGCAGCGTGACTGGGCTTCCTTTTTTACAGACTCCACTTGCTCCTGCCACTTCTTTCCCTATGTGTGTGTCAGAACAATAATGATAATAGCGACGGGGTGAAGCGAGCACATGAAACAAAGGCAAAAAAAATTGACGGAAACAATGAACGACGATGGGAAATTTTCCCCTTCATTACCAGCCATTAGCGTTCACGAAGAAGAAACCACTCACTCCGTCTCTTGATGCAATTATCACATCAGCCCAGGGCTCACGTACACACGGGACCAAATAAATATCCGCTACGGGCCCTTCTAGCTCTATTTTTTTGAGAGAGATTCCTAAGAGTTGTTGATCGAAGCGGAAGCGACTCTATTTATTTGTAGCTTTTGCTTACTAAAATCTCTCAAAAGACTTTTCGCCGATTACACACGCACACAGTCATATTCTCAAAATCATCCCATCATCCACTCCTCTGTTCCGCTATCCAAAGCTTACACAAGAACTACCAACTCATTATGACGACACACTATCCTCAAGTCTTGTTATCGAATCATGACCCAAAAGAGCCGAACTACTCTGCCGTGTACTATTACTCTGCCTGGGTAAAGCGATCCAATAGTCAAAATATTCCGTGCTACAACAACAACAACAACAACAACCAAGTGATTACAATCATGGCGCGGTTCATATCCATACAAAAAGTTCCAAATCCCCTCCTCCGTAGCATCCACCTCCACATGTTTTGGCTGGAGGCACTTTATGATGATAATCTACATACATAGGCACACACACACACACACACGCACACACACAAACGCACAATAAACATAAGAGCTTAGCAGCGCCGGAAGGAATTTTACCTCAGACTCCGCCTCCGCCAATGACTCTGCCAGGAGTGACTTTTCAGCCTGGAGGAATTCTACCATTTCATTGGTCTCAGACTGAGTTTCCTGGAGCTGTCGCTGGAGTTCACGATTTCGCTCCTCCGAACTTTCCGCCTCCTGTTGGAATCTCTGGGCCGCGGCTCTGTACCGCTGAACCAACGTCTCCAAGCGCTTCACATTGTCCGACTCATCCACAATACTGTCGAGGGCGGGCAAGGGGGACATCCTCGTGGGACTGTGACCGTCCAACATGGTGGGGGATCCGATGGATGTGTGGAGGAGGGGCTCCGTTTGAACGCCCCGCTCCTGCCGTATCCGTTTCATGGCACTACTCGTAGTTTGTCCACTAGCTGAGGATAACTTTGTGAAAACTTTGGCACCGCTATGTTGTTGTTGCTGTTGTTGATGATGATGATGATGTTGAGGATGTTTCTCCTTGGACCTCAGGTATGACGTATTTGTACTGCTATTGGAGGTACCATTTAAGCTATGACTGTGATGGCTATGACCATTACTGGTTACTGGATTGGCGGCGGAGCTGAGAACGTGGATGGATTCCCCACTGCCGGAGTGATTGCTACCGGAGTGGCTTCCGGACGCTCCCTTCCCGGTCGTCTTCGCCTTCGCCTCCTGAACCTTCTGCATGCGAAGGGCACTCGTCCGCGTCCCCGAGGGCTCCCACATCGGTGACGGCTTCCTCAGACGGAGTGAGCCTTGCCGTTTGAGACCGGTGTTCGTCGTGGGGTTGTTGTGATGATGATGATGGTGGTGGTGATGAGAGGATTTTTCCAGGAACGACATACTCTTTGACATCATCTCCGGATTTACCCCTGGCCCGCCCACCGTCCCATGACTCTGCTTTACATGGTTTTTCCCATGATGCTCTCCACCTTTCCCATCCACACAACCACCACCACCTCCGCCACCACCACCACCACCACAGTCCACTTCCGAGGGTCTCACGCGAGGTTTTTTCAGTCTCAGTGTGGCATACTTTTCTATCCTTTTCAATTTGGCTGCCGTATTTTTGTCGTCAGGGGACAGGCTGGTGGATGAGAAGCTGGAATTTTGGAAGCTGAATTTGGTGCGGCCGCCGGTGGTGGCGGTGCAGCCGTCGGAGCGCGTCATTATACATGATATCCCCGAGGCGGAGCCTAAACTATCCATGGAGGACTGTTTCTCACTCCCACTCCCGCTCCGACTACCACCACTTCGCGAGTCACTCTTGAGAATGGATTTAATGGGTTTCTTCAGCTCTTGAGTGCTCTTGCTCGACTGAACGATGCGTCTGGGTGTTCGTGACGGGGCGGCTGGAGTGGTTGTGCCAGACTTGGATCTCCGAGCACACCGCGGACACTCTACCTTCTTGCCGTGACCAAATGCATCCCTGCTGCTACTGCCGATGCTTCCATTGAGTCCGCCGCCCACCGCACTGCTCATCATCACCCCCTTCCCGTTCTCAACGCATGGAGAATTCTGCTCATTCAGCTGAACGTGCATTTTGAGCCGCTGGGATGACGGCGTCCGCTGATTCGAACCCACCACTACAGAGCTCACAACAGACTTGGTGGATGATCTCATGGGTGTTTTATTCTCTTTCTCGTCTGACTTGTCATGAATATCGAGGAGGATCTGTTGTTGCAATTGTTGTTGTTGTTGCTGCTGTTGTTGTAGTTGTTGTTGTTGCTGCTGCTGCTGCTGCTGCCGCAGTTCGTGTTCCTCTCCCTCAGCCGGTTCCTCATCAGTTGCTAACTTGGTTCGCTCCGCACCTATGACAGCCACGGTAGCGATGGCCCGTGAAATCAAATTATTGTTACTCTGGCAACAATCCCTGGAGGGCTCCACCGGTTCACTGCACCAGC
>WJFA01000223.1:0-51672 GCA_009870155.1 Pseudobourletiella spinata | reverse complement strand
CGTGCACAACACCACCATCAATACCCACACAAAAACTCATGAGAAGGGAGGATGCAAGTTCCCTAAATCCTGTTGTCAGGTTTATTTTACGGCCAACTAGGAGGGCCTCCAAGAGTAGAAGTACCTGCAGTGCAGTGCAGCTAGCGTTCAAATGTGCATCCTGCTAATTCGCTTGTGTTTTATCTAACAATTTTCGTTGGGTAACTCTTCCTATAAACTCTTCCTTGTTGCAGGGCTGCTCATTGTGATCGCAATCGTAATTACAATCGTAATTTCATTCGAATAATTTGACTACCCGGATCTTAATCGTAATGGCACCGATTGCAATGATGTCCATCCGAATAAAGTCATTCGGATTCTAATGGTTCCGCTTCCCTATAACGACATGCTCGTTTATCCCTCTTTTTAAAGTCAGGTGACAATTTTGGGGGCTAAAAATGTCAAGACGCCTCATAGATGGAGGCATCTTCAAGGTTGTACCCAATTCTTATACGATTAACTGTATTCCATAGTTTTCTCGTAAGAATGGCACACAGTTGCTTTTCATTGTCTCTGTGATCGCCACATGTTCTGTTTATTCTGACGATTTTTATTTGAAATTAAAACTGAGAATTTTCAGGTACCACGTACTTCCCCCTTTGCAGAGCCTGACCTCAAAACTTTGTGACCGGGTCAAGTCTGAGCTCCCGCACCTACTGATTTTAGGTTCTCATAATGGACAAACTCTGCGCGGTATGGATACGCAGAGCTGGATGCGACTTGAAGGGATTCCTTAACAGAACCGATGAATTCACCTCCATTTAACACTGATTGAAGATGATGATATTAGAATACATTGAAGGCGCGTGAACGTTTGGGTTTCCGGTCGTACACATTAAGATCTTTTATCGCATCTTCCCGTGCATAACGATGTAAATAAGACCTTCACCCCTTAAATTCCCTTCATGCACCATGCATTCAGCAACACTTGAAATCCTAGACTTGCTGCAGCAAACTCTTCAGGATTACGAGGCTGTCTAGTCACTTCGTTTTTTATAGTGAGCTTTCCATGAATAAAACCAGTTGGATAAGCTGAACTGAGCTTATGTCTGTCACAAAGCACAAGTTCCACCCCCGTATCTAACAATCTTCAAGGGTTTTGACGCATTACAATACAATTTATAGCCTACTGCAGATTTGGGTTATAGGCAGGGTTGGCATATTTCAAAGTGCCGGGAATGCCTGGCATTATGCCTGCCCAAAATGCCCAGGGCATTTTGGGCATTTTGAAATGCTGCCCACATCGGCACATAGGGCACTTTTGGCATTTTAAAATGCCCTGGCACTTTGGGCACTTTCAAATGTGATATTTGGGCACATTAGAGGGTAAACAGAATGAAAAATATCATCGGCACATAGGGCACTTTTGGCATTTTAAAATGCCCTGGCACTTTGGGCACTTTCAAATGTGAAATTTGGGCACATTAGAGGGTAAGCAGAATGAAAAATATTGGGTTTTGCTGCTGATACCACCTTAGTAAAAAAATTTCAGAAAGTGTATTTTAAAATGCCAGCAACAGCACGCTGTCACCACCAAATATATTGTTGTCTCCATTTTAATATTCTATGCAACAAGAGTTTCAAGACATTTTAACATTTTTTGTAATTTTTGCATGAGAATGGTTACGAGCATTCACCAGCCGTGAAAATTTTCATTTCGGAAACTACTTTTTGGAAAGTATTGAAAATTGAAATTCTTTTTAGAATTTAGCATGGGATTCCCCGTAAGGATTTTGACGCTCCCAAGGGTCACCCCTTTAATATTTTTCACGCCTTAAACTTCGAAATTCAAAACAATAAACATCATATTAATAGAAAATTTAATTGTCTTTAAAACAAAAAAAGGTTTGAAAATGTTTGGAAATTACCATAAAAAACTGGAGAAATCCCTTATTTTACCCTATATTTGTGGTACCAATGGTTACAGAGTGGGACCAATGGCACCTTCCAAAAGTAGACACCGATAGAAATCTTTTGGTCACGAAGTTGTTGAAATTTGAGAGTAGTCATGTCAGTCAGGTCGAAATCTCTTTAAGTTACCCAGTGTAAGTGTTGTTCGGGCTATTCAGCAATGTGATTCGGGTTAACCTTCAAAATATGACTCCAAGTTCATATAAAACATAACAAGAGCTCACTTGCAAATTATGACAAGGAATTGTCCGGAAAGTATGTCCTATGGGCAAAGGGGTCTGATACCCGTAAAATTCCCTTTAGGAAATATTGATGACGACGAAGCGTTCCTATAAAGATGTATCCATAATATATGGAATGCTTCGCTATGGGATTGTTACATCGATTGAGTTGCGAACGGATTAGAAGCTGGTATTGACGCTGGTGTTAAATACTTGTAGGAGTTTCTATTGTGGTATTTGTAATGAGCCGACATGTTTTGTCAAGATTTTTACCTGTTAAAGTGATTGTTTTAATTTGAGGTAAGTGAGCTATAGAATGTAAAAAATAATTGTTACACGCATAAAAATGATGATAATCATGAGACTACGTCTGTCGTGTACGCATTGTTGAATTTTTGAAGTGTATTGCCGTTAAAAATAAGAATTGAACTATGTTTCATACATTAACCATGCTCATGCAAAGTGCCCAAAATGCCCAGGGCATTTTCGGCATTTTCAAATTGTGCCCTTGGGCAGGCATTTTGGGCATTTATGGCACTTTCAGCGCATTTTCAAAGTGCCGGGCATATGAGCCAGGGCATATTGAATTTGCCAACCCTGGTTATAGGAGAGTTATTACCACGGAGAAATCTCTATTACATTAATTTCTAAACCACACTTGATTTTAATAAAGGCAGTAACTTAATATCGAATTTGCCATCGAATTAAGCACGTGTCTTATGTATCTAGTTAGGCAGCTCATCCGTGAGGGGCACACGTCAACTTTCGTTAAATTATCGCTCTTCTCCATGATTGGCCATTATGGTGCACACATAGCTAAAAGATGCATGCTTTTCAACAGAATCACAATGATGATATGATGACGCTCATCCCATTACTGCTGCCCGTCTCTGTACTGAGCCAACGGATAAAATTAAATGCAACATAAATGAGTTTACAATAAATTCTGAGACGGGCTAACTTACCTATCTGTATGAACAGGGTGATAAAAGTAAAATTTTGCTTTTATGGTCCCCCAGCGCTCTGCGCATAACTCGCGAACGCGTTGACAGATATTAGTGCTTTTGTTCTCTCTATCGTTTAAAACAAAAATCACTCAAATCGGCCAATGCGTTCTCGAGTTATGCGCGATTCGCAAAAGTGAAACAGATAATTTCGTATTTCCCGCTAGAATTGACCGAATGCTGAAATGCAGCGCGGAATCGTAATTACCCGGTGGGAGGATCATATACTGGGCGGTAGTCGAAAATCGGGTACCATGATGCTCAAGCCTTTCCGTTTTGAAATGAAAAAGCTCTAAATACTTGCGCGATTCAGCATCAGCAGCATCAGGAGTAAGAATATGAATGGGAGCGTGGCATTTATTCGTTAGATTTGCTGCTGTGGAAACCCTGCCAGGCGACCCTTTAACAAAGTCTGACAGAGCAAGAAATGTGTACATTCCTCCAATTTTGCAGAACAGAACGTGTACATCAGTTACAGTATTGCTGGAACAGTTGCAAAGCCAACCGCAGTTATGAATAAAAAGGAGACAAATTCACAATTTGTCATTTTTTGAGTCAGTCCATCTCAACGAAATTGCTATTTTTAAACCATTTTTATTTACAGGAACTAATGCCAATTATTTCATGTTACAAAGGCGATTTATTTGGGTATCGTGAGTTTATCTCACTCAGCTTAACTACACGAAATCATGATGCATTACAAATTATTTGAATCGCGTAGCACATGCATAATTTTAAATTCGTAGTCTAAAGGTTCATTAAGCTCCAATTATTATTCCCCTGGGTCAGTTTTACGCCTTTTTGTGAGATTCTACAAGCATAAACGTTTATGTCTAGCAGAAATTCGGATCGATGTCAACGAATATGCTACTACCTGTACTACAAGACTCTTCGATCTCGATCTCTATCCCCTAACTCCCCTAATTTAACTACCAGGTAATATATTCGACCGGCTTGTCTCCGGAGATCGCCCACCGCACAAAATATTTTAAAAATCAAGTTACTTTCTAGCGATTCGGACTCGAAAGCAGTCATAGTAACAACCCTTACCACAACGTATTACTGTATAACCTCCTGCGCCTCGATTTGACTGCTGTTATCGAATTTCGATTAGACAACGACGAAAGGCCGCAGTGCACATGCAGGAACGGCAGAATATACCAACACATGTCGACACATTGTTGTGTGGGCTGTGTTCCTTTACATGGTACATTCTTTTTGTGCATGCTCTATCATCCACAACAGTTGGCATTGATACGCGGAGCGGCTCGCTAATGCCAAGTCCGATGGAACATAAGGTAATTGAGCTATTCATTGCACTTCAACTTGTACTCGACCTAAGCGGCCATTTTAGAGGCTCAACTGTGGCAACTCGTATTCCTAGTCAATCCAGAAGTGCTGGTAGTGCCGGTATGCTGCTCAAGGGTATTTAGTAAACAACAAAGTAAAGCTCCGTATTAGCCAATCCAGGACGTTTTAACATCGTGCAGTTGAGATTATAGCAGCCACTAACGTGTACAAGGATAATCTCGACATAATCCCCGCAAACGGTATACCGCCGATGTGCGTAGCAAGCGGGCTTGTAACTGACGTAAATATCCAGGCAGACTAACCTCGTGCGTCCGCCACGAACAGACTGTCTCTTGACGGTGATTTCTTATAAGAAAACATCGTTATATTCCTCAAGTGGATTGGAATTTGGAGGAAATGTTCTAACCCTTAAGCAAGGATGATATATCTAGTTCCAAATCGTATCTAATCGCAAAGCTATATGCTGTAATCCCTTCACATTAACGATAAATTGTTTATTCCGTTCATTCATTATACCACCGCGGCTCCGACAGTAGTATCACCAGCTACGGTCATACGGAAATACCGTAGGATGTTGATAGTACGGAAACTGCCGGAGTTGGAATTCTGTCCCCTTCCCCGGGATGATGCCTTGTGATTGGATACTGCCACCTGCCGGCTTAGAGCCTAATTGTATGCTCGCTCCACAAATCCAGTGGATCCGTCCCTGTTCTGTGACTGAGAAAAATCCTTGCCAGCAGCCATGCCACCGTAACTTCCCAAATATTTCCACGGCAAGTACGACCATTGAAGTTGCGAGTCCTAGCGTGAGCAGGAGCCAAGCAGCTTTAAGATGATCAAAGCCAAGAGCCTTCTCGGATTCATGGAAACCGACCGTAGCCATCCCACTCATCTTGGCCCACCGCTGCCCCTGCAATCTGGACTCCTGGATTTCTGTGATGAGGGCATGATTGGATATCCCTGCGTCAATAATCCTGTGCACAACCGTCCGGACTCTGTCTTCGTACACTGTCCCCTTGGGCAAGATGACGCTCACCGGCAAACTGAAGGCCGCCCCCGGAGCTTTCCTGTAAAGAACATTGCCATTTCTGTCTGTGAAATTTGCATTTCCCGCCGGAACTAAAATGTCTCGGTAGGATACGCAAGCCGTCCGGGCCGTGAGAGAGTACTGAATACACTTCACCAGGGACTTTTCTGGCTTCGTTCTCTTTGCAATAGCCTTGAAGGTGACACTCGGCGTGGTCATGATAGTCGTCCACAGTGCCCCGCCAGCAAAGTGCGTATAGATCCTATAATTGGAGCTGGCCAACTCTTCAAAGGTACTTGGGACGACTTCCTTTTCCGGGGAAACCATGACGGATAGGAGCCTGCTCTTGAAGGCAGTGCCAATAATGATGCTAAAGTACAGCCATGAAACAAAGAGGATTCGACCGGAGCTGCACTCCAGAGTGTGCGCCGTGATTTCCACTGGTTGCTCAAGGAGTGCGCGGTAGAGAAAGTCCACGTAGGGGATCACCATTTTCAATCCGCCGCTCTGTCGATCCTGGGTAGAGGCGAACATGAAGAGGACGTGGACTTGCAGCACAACAATGGCACAGGCTCCAAGGAGCATCCATGCTTTAAGGGATAGCGCTTGAAAGACGGAGTCCTGCTTGATCTCCAAATTGGGATGGGCTGTTGAGAAAACAGCGCTCTGGATCGAGTTTGGTGTCATAAATTCTGCCGCCGGATACCTATCCACCGTTATGACAGCCCCGAAGCCCAGCTCCGCTTCGCCCGAGTGAACCTTGCCTATGAGCCCACTGTAACTGCCGTTAGGCTCCGCTCTTCCGAAAGTCGGTTCTAGCGTGATCACCATCGTGAAGTTGAGCCTTTCCTGGAGTGTTAAAACCACAGGGGTTTGCCAGCCGCTCACAGCCTTGATTGTACCATCTGGTGCTTGAACAAAACGGTTCAATGGCGGCAGTGCAGAACCTGCTGAGACGCGTAGGATTCTTCCTCCAAATTCCATGGTGTAGTCTTCAAAGATGAAGCGAGTTGGATCGAAATTTTTTAAGCTCCCAGGCATCAATCTTCCAACATTAATGATTCTCGATTTTCCATTCAAACAGTAGAAACAAAGTGATCGCAACTGAATGTACTGGAGCCCCAAAGTCATTTCAATCTTGTATTTGAGGTTCACAAACGCTGTCTGAGTTAGAAGAGTTGGTCCGTAGTTTTCTTTGCGGAGAAAGACATTGAAGTTATACTGGGATGTGAGACGTTGAGAAAGAGCCTTGTAGCGGCTGCCGGCTTGCGCTGCGGTGAAAATTGTAAACTCGGCCCAACTTGTCCAACGATGGTCAAAGAAAGATGCATTTCTAACTGTGGAGCTTGTGACATCGGACACAGTCCAAGTGCGGTTGTTCTGAATTCGGAGAATTTTCTCATGTAATTCTCCAGAATTACTCCTACTTTCTGAATGACGTCGCTCCAGCTGGACGAGATTCACTTGGGTGGATGGGAAATGATGTGCTATCACTGAATGGATATATCTTACGGCAAGTTCGTTCAAGTGAAAATTAGACGTTCTCACTGATCCGGATGGTTCTGGGTACGCGGATGAGCAGAGTGGCCGCCATAAAAGCACAAAACCGATCCAGATAGTCAGCTTCATCCTTCCACGCAAGGAAATGATGTTGGGTGGACTTGTTGGCTCAAGCTGCTTTCTGTGCTTTCTAAAGAGAAATCAAACAGTCCGTAGGAACCTCAAAACTCTGACCGGACTGATTTAATTGTGTAGTTGCTTCTAATTTATTTGTACCCAGAGAACTTGATGCCTCGGCACTAATTTGTTGTATAACTGGGGTTCAAGTAATCACATCCCTGCAGCCATCGCCACCATAAAATCGGTTTGATTAGAATACTGGATAACTCTCTGAAGCCATCGTTAGTTTCTAGTTTGGATGCTACGTAAGCATTATGGGGCCACACCAATTGTTATTATTATTATTATTTTCCAAACATCACGTGAGTTAGCAATAGTTGCAGTAGGGGTTTTTTGGGTTCACAATGGTGTCTGTAAACACAATTCTATCGTGCTGAGTTCAAGCAGATATTTATTCTCTACCTGACCTCTCCCTATCATTAACTAAGCAAACGTGAGCAAAAAGTAACAAAAGTATGAATTACTTATAAATGTTTCAAATTTCTTTGAAAGTCTGTGGTGGTGGTCATTTAAAAAGGCTGTATACTACTTTTGGGGTGATTCTTGATTGTAAGCAGCCAAGGAGGAGTTTTCGACCACCAACACGGGTCAGGTGTGCCGTAGGCTTTAGCAAGTATAGTCGCTACTTTTTTCACCCGTGCAGTGGTAATTTGTTGGGAGCATTTATGTAGTGCGACGTAAAACGAAGTATTGGCGAATGGTATGGCTGATATATGCTCACGTTTCTAACACGAGTGTATTGGGTTTCAGGTTGACAGGGTTCAAGCTCTCGAAACAAAATCTGTTACGTCATAATAAATAATCCCCGATTAGACCAAACAGGAATTTACTTTAGAGTTTGTGCAAATGATGCTACATCCAATGAGCTCAAGGTTCATCCTCGCTCCATAAATGCAGCCTTTGCTTACTCACATTAGAGACAGTTCCAGAGTACTAGTTCCAACTACCCGTTATATAGCAAATAATTATACTCAAATTTAGAGGCGCGGCCGTGGTCCAAAGAAACAATCAGGGTAGATTAATTTGTGATTTTCATTTACTCACGTTTGTTTGGTAAATAATTCGAAAATGGAGCGACGTCACAGAGGTAAATACTACCTTGATTTCAGTGCAATGAAAGTGTTGATTACAGACCATATACTGTGCACATGTTAGCCTCTACTGTTACTTTTTCGAGCTCAATTCGGTCGACCGGGAAAATTCCATCAGATTTGCCAGCGGGAAATACAAGCCGAAACCAGTTGTTGAAGGGTTTCTTCGTTGCACGAAAACGAACAGCGGGAGATAATTGCACCAGGTTAATGCTAGTTTCACTGGTAAATTTTTTAGATAAATACTACACTGTGCCGGAGGGGATTTTGCTCACTGCCATTCGAAGATGCCGTTGATGAACTGAGGCGGGAGCGAAAAGCCCTGCACCTATTTAGAGAAAAGCGACTTCGGGGGCGAACACAAGGGTTTTTTTGGAAATTCTCCATAGTGCGCTAAGCATATGCCAAATGGCTTGACGTGGAATGTGCGTGTGGCTCATTGAAGTGATTACTAAAATGGCTAACTTTGTGACTGTTCTATGACATGTTGCATTTGGAAGGTCGACAATTGGGGAACCAAAAAGTATTGGGAACTCTTTATGATACCTGCTTCACGAACTACCGAAACGCTTAGTTGGCAGCGAAAGCCTGTAACTCCGTGAATTAACAATGAGATTATGCTAAGCGGGTTCCAGCTATTTCTAACTCAAAAATCAAGATATTTTAATTCTGTCAGCTGATTTCCCGGACCGCATCCCGTTTTATATAATTATTGTGATTTCGTCATGATTGTTCATTTCTCATTTCCATCTACAGCAGACGTTTCAGCTTCACAAAATACTCTCTGGCTTCGGGCATAAACTGACTAGATCTAGCATTCACCCATTTCGAGAAAAACATTTGCATATCCACATTACTTGCCTTCCTAAATATTAAGTAAAAAGTACGCATTTCGCGAAACCCACCCACCCCAGTTTACGTAATATTTGGATGGCCCTGGGCACAGTGCACAACCTCATTACTTTTTTGTGTTCCGCGCTTTTACGGTAGGTTTTTTCCTACGCCAAAAATTGTATATTTACATAGTTTTGGCTGCAGTTATGGATGGCGTTGAACACTTAAACTCAAAATTCGGGTTCAGTGTATCCAATCCAAAATGCCATAATGCAGTAAAAATTCTCATTATGCGTTTAATGGGGAAAATACGGCAAAAATGCAAATTATGCGTAAAAATTTGGCCAAATTGCATAAAATGTATGTTTGAAAATTCTCAATTATTAATTACAAAATTCCGTTGTTTCGATGACGCAATTTACGAAGGAACCCGAAAATTGAACGCTTCACCGCACAACGTATTTTGCAGGCTTTAGATTCTGGTTACGGTTCAGCTTGCTTGACCAGTTTCTAAGTTTGACATTGGTGCAGCACAACCGTTATGCTAAGAAGGGTTCAGTTTTAGGGACTCATCAGAAATTGCTTCACCAAATTTTGTGGCCCATTAATTATCGCATGGTAATTTCCGAAAGTCGGCACCCAAGATCCGTGGCGCTACAATCTGCCCCACGATATGCCTCACTTTTTATTGCAAAATGGTAGTGTTATCATTTTTCATTTGATATTATAAAAATTAATACTTTATGCATTTTGTATGCATGTTGTTACCAGTAAATAATTTGTACATAACAATTCAATTCATACTAAGTAAATTACATAATGTTATTATTTTTATCCCATATTATATTAGTTTCTCCAAAAATAAATAACAAATAAAACTTTCTGCGTATGTTCCTAATTAGAATTACATAATTAAACTGCCTGTGTTTGTGTTACATCCTATGTGCGCGCCAGAATGAATGACGCCATTTTATGGTACCAGCGCCACTATTGGCATGCGTACTCAATACACTAGATTGTCTTACCAATAACTTACACTCATATAGAAGCCCTAAATCACTTATAATGGTAAAACCGAGGTGAGGCATGAACAATCCTCTCTTTCATTTCCCGATTTTCCAAAAATGCATTTATCGAAATGATGGATTTGTTGTTGAGCCTGCGTTTAGCTCGTATTCATGGTCAATTCCCCTCCCTAAACACAACAAGTGAGCAGTTCCTAAGTTGAGAAGGCGAAGACTCATTTTGTGAGTGATACGTTGGATCCCCCACAGCGCTTCTGAGCAAGGTTGATAGTTTAAATTAGTAACGAATAATGAGGGAGTCACTTAGGGCCCACAGTTGGAAGGACATCACAAACGACAGGTAGTTGCATAAATATGGAGTTTATTTTTGAGGTCCTTGTCACACGCCGGTTAGAGGATTATTGCCTGCATAATGTGAATTGTGAATACGGTGGTAGTGCCCGGGTTACCTTCTAATCTAAAATTTGAGGAGAAAAGAAGCCTCAGAATGAACTGCCCACCGTCAACAGTGTAAAAATGCATATATCTTGGTTGGCGACGATGGATATCTGACTTGCTCTGTCATAAATATGTATCGTGGTGGGATGACACCAAAACAAGATGATTAAATGGACCCATTTGGACTAATTAGTTGAGGGTGCGCATGGGATGTACTTGACATGCAAGAAGGGCTGAAGCAGGTGAAACCACTACCGTGAACTCCCACTTCCGCTTCTTATATAAAGTCATGCTTGGGACCAGTCCGTAACTTCTTACTGCTACACAGCAGCAGCAGTTCCACAAAATGAGACGAGTCAGGAACCAGGCTATTCTACTCTGTGTATTGGCCTTGTCTACACTCTCGCTCACCTGTAAACCCAGTAAGTGATCATTTTTGGACTAAATAAGGCGGTGCTTGGATTTTTTACTCGTTTAAAGTGTACATACGACCGATGGATTTTTTTCAGGTTTCTTACAGAATGAACAGGAGAAGGACGAAAACCCTGCACCCTGGCGAAGTTTTAATTTCACAGACGTGGAAAAAAACATTGAGGACAGTTGCGGTAAGCCATCCATAGACTTAAAAATAATTTTCTCTTAAGGGAATGCCAGTGCCAAGTATCAAATGCCAAACCAAACGTAAACGTCGCGTTGTGTGCTCCACAGAATGTGGGGTCCCACCGGGAAAATTCCCCAGGATTTCTGGCGGGAAAAATGCAGGGCGGAATGAGTTTCCGTGGCAAGTTGCTTTGGTTTACCGGAACACACGAATACCGTTCTGTGGTGGGACGCTGATTAATAACCTTTACGTTCTCACGGCGGCACACTGCATCCTTAATTTACCCAAAGTACTCCTGAGCAAGGGGTCCAAGGAAGATTACTTGTTCATTGAGAACGATTTCCAGGTTCTCGTCAATGCTTACCGGCTAACACCATTGAACCAAACCAGCGCCATCGAGTTGTACAAGCGGTAAAGTCACAACAGTATGAAAATAACTCATTCAGTATTAGTTGGATTTTTGACGTCTATCACGGTGGGACATTGACCTCTTGCTGGAAATTTATAAAATATGATTTGTACCGTTACCCGCCTCAAAACCTATTTCGTTGAATGGTTCAAATTTTTACCACTATTATTATTTTTGTGTCCCCAGTACTCTGCTCAAGTGGTGGGAACTGACTCACAACGTTGCGGAACAAGACTATGAGGAGGGGACGCTTCGACTGGACGTGTCCCAAAAATTTTACCACCCTGAGTTTGTCACCGAATATCGAAAATTCGGGTAACGGATTGCTGAATATTGAATATTTAAAGTCGCAGTAGAACTAAATGGCATATCTGTCGTGCTCTTTAAATTTTTAGATTTGATTTTGACGTTGCCCTGCTCCGATTGAGCTCACCGGTGAATTTGACTGCCCCTAACTCTCCCGTCCCCATCTGTCTGCCGAAATCGGGGAAGTTTCAGGGCTACGAAAAACTCATGGGGGTCACAGTGGGATGGGGACGGATGAATCACAAGGATCTAACTTCCGGTGCTCCCATTTTGCAAAAGCTGTCCGTCCCGGTGTACTCCCTGGACGAGTGCTCTAGTATCTCAGGAATATCCGTATCGAAGAGATTTATCTGTGCTGGTCATCAGACTAAGTCGAAAGACATTGGGAAGGTACGCCCATCATCACCGAGCATATCCTTGTGTATCCTCGCTCATTAACAGAAGTTGAAGATTGTTCTGTTTTCTTTTAGTCGGACTCTGGCGGGCCCCTTCTTGTAGATAAACAAGGAAAATTCACTCAGATCGGAATTGTGTCTTGGGGAGCCGGGGAAGCGGATGGAAAAGTTGCATCTGTGTTTACCAGAGTTTCAGGTAAATTTTATTAGCTGTGATCTTTGATTAGAATTTTTCACTTTATTATTCACAAATATCTCTGTTCAGCATTCCTTAGGTGGATTCATTACCATATTCTCAATCCTGGGAGCAAGGTGAATGAGAATGAAGAAGTTGTGTGGTGCTCCAACGAAGAGTCGGCAAGTTACAGGCAAGAGGAAATGACGACAACGTTAGCACCAGTGGTTGAGTACTACGATGAAACGAACAACACGGTAGAAGAATACAACAGCCTGTAATTCATTTGCAGCATAAGGATTATTTAGGCTAAATTCATCTTGTTGAAAATTGGACATGATCGGAAATGCCGGTATTATTTTAATCGAATAAAATGTTTTTAGTTACATTTTGAGTGTGGTTTCATAATGAAATTGATTTCAAGGCGGCAGATTGTAGCTGCTACAAGTTGACTCGGAGCAATGCTTTAGGTTGAAACCAAATTGGCTCTATTTGTCCAGCTAAACCTTTGTGTTTTGGAGCTGTATTGTAGAGTTATTTGGACGGTCTACGATAACGCATATGATTAAGTTGATACAATGTTTGTAATGCACTTGAAACTTTCCTATCTAATGCGTGTCTTTCCAAGTTTGCTTATCAGACCTGTCAATAAGCTACGCAGGGACTACGCAAAAATCACAGCTTGTAGGCAATTTAAATGAGTAAGTCCTATCGTTCCATTACTGCCCGTTTTACATGAACAACTTTGATCCATCAGAGATCAAGTGACACTGAGGGCGTGAGGGCGGATAGGAAAATGCAGGGGATTCCCATTCGACTCGTCGTTTTTTTCTCGTTCGTGTCCATCGTCACGAGTGAAAACATACTATTTTTCTTTATTTCTGGTACATACAGTCACAAACTGAGCATCTGGCCTTCAGTGTCAGCATTGGCAGATCGCGGTCATAATGTCAGCTTCTCCGGTCATTCCAAACAGCCGTATAACAACTCCAGAGTTATTGACCTTGTGTCCCCAACCATCTCGAAAAAGTTGAACGGGATCTACGGGGTGAATCGCATAGCGGACAGGCTTTCAGGGACCGAAGCGGCATTGTGGGACAACTACCACTCGGACATTATAGATTCTTGTCAACTATTTTTTACGGCTAAAAATGATCCCGCATTGACTATGTGCTGCACGAGGCTCAGTTCGAACTTTTGATAAACAACCTGGTGGTTGGAGACCGTGACTTGATTTTGACACATCAGAAGAAAGCCAAATTAATCACATCCGCTTTTACTTCTATGCTCACCTGGTTTTACGACGAACTCGGATTCCCCGATGAACCGGCTACGATTCCAGACTTGTCGGACGAATTTCAATATCCCATGGTGTAGCCGAGCCGCCGGTAGTGACCGCCCACTGCCGGCGAAGGAACTAGTTTAGTTTAGGTTGAGTTAAAATTACTTGCCTCACTGAAGGTCAGTGTGTGTTTAGTAATATGGTTACGGTTATTATTGCCGGCTTGGTGTAACAAGCCCTAACGTGAGTGTGTGGCCTGCCTTCTCCACGAGTAGAGCATGCTCGATAAGCCACCTGCGGTTGGCATTACATGGGTACTGCTTACGCCGTGACGCCGGCCAATGAAATTTCGTTATTGTTGAGAACGTATTTTATCGCAAGAAAAACGTTTGTATTAAATGTATTGTTTATTGTAACGGCGTGGCAGCCACGCTGTCTTATTAACATTACTGTGTGGGATGTTGAGCGAGAAATAGTGGGCATAGGTTGCTCCCGATTTCAGTGCCTCATCCATATTTTGACTCAGCCAAGGAGACTGAGAAGTGGCAGAAAGGCTGCCGAATATTTGTTAATTTGTGTAGGAGATAGAGTTTGGGAGATTACAGTTTTATTTAGTTAATTCTTGTGTCTCTCCGAACTTAAATTATTTTCATATGGTCACGGTGATCGTTAGGACAGGCTATCGAAGGCAGGAGCCTATTCATCTGTGTAGTACTGCTACACATGTGATTGTGGGATCGACTGCGCAACTATTTCCTCCCGATCTACTGGTTCCTCCGACGACAGTACGAGATCTATCCTGCACTTGAGGAGATTATTGGAAAAGCGTACAACTTGACGAAAGAGGAGGTTCCTTCCTTGCTTGAAGTGCAACGGAATGCTAGTCTTGTTCTGCTATTGTCACATCATTCAACGGACTTCGCCAGATCCCTCCCGCCCATGGTTGTCAATAATGGTGGAATGCAGTTCTGGCAGTCCGTGGAACTCTTGTCAGGGGTAAAATTTTGTGGGAATTAAATTTCTGCTAAACCACTTCCCTTATTTTCGAAATTTTTATACCTCTAGGAATTCAAGGACATTCTGGATGGGGCTAAGAATGGAGCTGTTCTCATAGCATTTGGATCAAGCGTCAGTCTGGCTAGTATGCCGCCGGCCATGAAAAACTACTTCTTCGAGATGATGCAGTTCCCGGAAGTCTTGTTCATTTGGCGGTGGGATGGGCCGCAGACTGAACACCAACTGAAAAATCTCATCATTTCCAAGTGGTTGCCGCAGACTCATATTTTAGGTGACCATCCAATTCCCAGTTTATGCACATTCAAACTAATGTGCTGATACGCAAGTTACCTGTTGACTTATACGACTCATGGTATATCCTGTATTCTAGCTCATCCCAATTGCAGGGGCTTTATCTCACACGCCGGATTGAACAGTATTATTGAGACGACCTACCTTGGGGTTCCAATCATCTTGCTACCGCTTTTTGCCGACCAAGACTACAATGCGTTCAGGGTGGAGGCCCAAGAGGTGGGAATTCGATTGGAGATTCGCAAATTGAGCACCGCTGTACTCGCCGGAGCGGTGGACAAGGTTTTACATGATGGCAGGTTAGAGGCTCTGATTTTTACAAAAAAACTTTTACTTTAAAGCTGGTATGGAATTTTCTTAGAATATAATTTAGCAATGAAAGTACTGACACAATGTTATCATTGATTTTAAGGCAGAAATTTTATCCGGCGTCTTCAAGGACGGCCCCATGAGTCCAACGGATAGTGCAGTCTACTGGATCGAGTTTGTCATGTCACCCGTAGTCTCAAACCCCTCGATTATTTACCGTGGTATAAGCGCCGTCAGCTGGATATCCTCTTTTTTTGCGGCGTCCTCATGCTTTGTAACAGCCTTTCTCCTTGTCTTATACCTCACTATTGAAAACTTAGTTGTACCACGGGGAAAATCTGCGTCCACGATGGAAAAGAAAATTAATTTTTATACAGCTTTTAAACAGTTGTTCTTCCGTAGAAGGGATTTTAATAAATTAAATCACGCTTTCTGGCTTTTAGATAATTTTTAGTCACACTTACACGAGATCGGAGCTGGGTTCAAAACATCCAATCATTTTCGTCATCACTGACTATGGTGTTTCCTTTTTAACCTAAAATTTTGCGTCAATTTTCTAGCGCGTTCACCACAGTTCTTTTCAAAGCTTCCTAAATTTTACCACATCCACCTTCCCAAATAGACTCATGATTTGATTTACAAGGGTAATTCTCTAGAATCACAGCTTAAGAGGAGACGTTGGTTCAGAACCTCCCGCCTTATACAGATACTAGGAAAAACGATAAGGCAACAACGCGGAAAGCCGCCAGTGGGCGTGTCTGCTAGGAGCTCTACATCTCTGTAGATTCTTTCCCTTCAAATCTAACCAAAGATTTGCTTATAATGTTCCCTTTGCTCATCCTCATCAAACGGCAAGTCGGAAATCTCTTCTAAGGACGTAAAAAATGGGAACAGTTGGACATACTATGCAAAACTTACAAGCGTACATACAATACATTGGATATAAAGCATGAAGCGTAAACACAAATTTACTCTTAACAAAGCATACAAACTGTCTATACTAAAAGCTGAATTGAAATATATGGTCATGAAGACCTGGATACTGAAGAAGATCGCTCAAAATATCGACAATGTTTGCTGTAAGATTTCTATATTCGATTAATTATTGACGCACTTTATTAACATCTACCACAAAAAATTCTACATTTTCCATTTAAGGTCGAGTTCGACAAACTTTTCGTGGAATTGTTTTCAGGCTGGAATCGGAATATTTAGTGTCGTACCAATTAAATGATTATCCGCTTGTCTCATTGCCACTAATTCTGCTTCTTGCAGAGAAGCTATTTTGACATTCGTTGTAGCCATTTCAACGGTCATTTTGTTCAAAATTTCGGTTGTGCGTTTATCCATTTTACCCTCATAATTTTCCATGACTTTTTCCACTTTGTCTATGTTTCGGTCTGAATTTTCATTCACTAATCTCACAAAGGTTTGGGTATGATTGTCAAAGCACTTTTTAAGTCTTTCTGTGGTATTCTCCAGTCCCGTTGTCACTGCACTTGTCACATTTTCGGAAATTGAATCAATTCTCTCACTCATTTTTCAAAATTCAATTAACTACTGTTTTGCAAAATTACTATAATTATTATTTTTTACAATACATTTTTCAAGTGATTAATAATGTAACTACAACTCATTTTTTAAACTCAAGAATTGGAAAGTGGCATACTTTTACATATTTTCTAGAAATTTTGAAACTTTTCGCTTCGTTGGGGGTTTTTAAAAAGTGAAGTGAATATTTATGGTTTTTAGCTTTTACAGATCGTTAACCGTAGGAGCTATATATCGAAAAAATGTTTGATCGGTCTCCGTTGAAAATGGCTCAATTCCTTATTTTTGCCCATGGTGTCCTTTTTTGGGACATCGAAAAAATGTCAACCTTAGTAGATGATTATTTTCATCTGTGCAAACTCTTCTTGTACTACCCGCCGAGTGGCCAAGTTCACTGAGTGAACTTGGCCGCTGCATTTCCTTAGATGATTTAATCAAACTTATGGCGCCACGCGACAACCAGAAAATAACGAGGATGACTCTAACTACTTCGGAAAGGTACCAGATTCGATAAAAGTAGGGCTCCTAGTGTCGTAGTGTGACGTCCACGAGCGCTTCAATCCACACTTGGACCAGTACTGGCGAGATCATGAATTTGAACCACCTGTAATTATCCCGAAGGCATATTTTCACACAAGCACAGTCTTGTTACACATGTAAACGGGCATAAAATAAAACTTTGCGAAATGTTACAGAATATTACAGCACTGTTGCAATCCAGCTTAACGGGGGCTAGGGAGCTTAACAGTAGATGCTGTGACCAAAATGGCCAAGGGAACGTATAACCCGAGTTAGCTAACAGACTTGCCAACAGTGTTCTTTCATGTGAATGGTTTTGCAGGAGTTTAGTTGACTCAGGCGCTGACGCGCTCGCAAATCTTACGGAATATCGGGAGATAATCGTTAAGATATTTTTTCTGTGCAAAATATGGGCGCCGCAAGCTCTTTCTTACTGCGAACGCGGACCACTTGTAAAATACATTTTTTAAGACTAACTAGCCACAGTGAATGCATAAAGGGATTACACATTCGAAGAGGGGTTGTAGGGAACTTGAATTGATAGGGAATGTAGGTATCAGCAACAGGCGCTAAAGATAAAATAAATACATTGCAGATACTGAGGTAAAGATAAAAGATAACTTAATGTAATGCGACGATATATCGACAAAGATAAAGGTACTTGGACATGGTCTGCTGATAAAAGGATAAAGATGAAGATAATTGATTATATTTTACTGATAAAAAGGTAAACATAGAGCTACTCTCTATCCTCCTACCGATGCTGTTGAAAGATAAATTGCTGATGTATGAAATTTGTAATTCTTAATAATTTCTTCAGAGTTTAAATAGTTGTGTACATCATATAGAAAATGATGTATGCCGCAGGTTCTAAGAACGCTGGACAAGTTGGACTGGAGGGGCACGAGCTATGACCAAATGCAAATGATTCGCAACCATTCACGGAGCATTAGTTGCCTCTTACGCGACTCGGCCACTTGCATTCACAGAGGGCTGTTGTAGCCTTCATCAACACTACTTCAGTACGTGCTACAGTTTCCGATTCGGCCACACGAAAGTATTTTGGGTAAGTTCATAGCATTCCGGAAGCGTTTGTGCACCAAGTTGCTCGATTTTCGAATTTCTCCCAGTGTATGATCCTCCCACCGAGTACTTTACATTTCGCGCTGTGGTTTAGACGTCGGTCCAATTTGGCGGGAAATACGAAATATTTAGGGGCCTACGGTGAAAAACGTGTAACTACGAATGCTTTGGGCGATTTGAGTCAATTTTTGGATACCTCTCATAGATTTCTCAAAATTTTAACCCAAAGATTGAAAAAAAATGGGATGGAATTTAAATTAATCCAAACTTTCGAAATTTTTCAACTTCTTTTCAAAATTTTGACAGAAGTATGTGAGTTACCCCAAAAACCTGGCAGAGTATCCTGGAGAATTTAATTCTCTATCTTCTGAAACAAACATACTCAAATCGGTCTATGCTTCCGTGAGTTATGTACTTTTCGTCGAGGCACTACAAAAGCGTTCGTAATCCACACATTTATAGTACCGCAGCCGTCGCTGCACATACTTCTGTCAAAATTTTGTCAAAAATTTGAAAAATTTCGAAAGTCTGAATTAATTTGAATTTTATTCTGAACTTTTTAACGCAAGAATCTCTTAATCTGTTACCAATTCAATTTTCATAACTGATTTCCCTCACAAGGGATCCTCGAAACTGTCACCAAAACACAAATGGGTGACTATGGCGATCGAAGACCCTAGGAATATTACGAACGCCCAATTCCTAGGTGCGGAAATTCAGGTTTGCCTGTTATAAACCGTCACAACAGTAAAAAGATTTCGTCATTCATTTACCAAACGGGGGGAGTACGGTCTTTACTTCGAAATCCCATGTTAAATCTGAACGGACATGAAAACTTTGAAAGCTTACAACTAGAGCGAACGGGAAGGTACATTGAAACAGTGGAACACAATGCTTTAAAATCCAAAACCGGATGCTTTGAACTTTCAAATAGCTAAACATCACAAAAAAAATTAAATTAGTTAATTTGATAGAAATTTTTATTTGTATTTGCTCCCAGATTGTAGAAACTTTTACCGCATAATCACTCATCACTTTCACCTTCCGATGTAGTGAGATCATAGCAATCCCTCTTAGTCGTTTCCTGAATGAAGCTACTTGAACTTTGCGCTTGTTTGGAGCCACAATCATTGCGGTTGAATGCAATGCGCAGGTGCAAACCCAAGTTATTTCTGATTAAAGAAGACCACTAGGGAGTAAGGATTCGCCGGAGGGTCTAATACGACCTAACTACCGTGGCACTTAAAGGCGGTATGCTGAGTGCTTTCAAAGCAGCCGCTACTAAAACTGACATCTCACTCCTGAATGTCCTTCAGAAATCTACTTTGTAGCTCTGCCATTATAGGCGCTGGGTGGTCAGGAGTCAGCGAGTGAGATATGGGGACGGAGGAGTTACTGAGATGTGGTTTTGTCCGGTTCTCATTACGTAAATGTGGAATCATATGCTAGCACAACACAAATTTTCATAGGATGGAAAAGCCTTGACAGAGCCACGTAAACCACCGGGTTAAAACGGGACTTGGAGGTAACTTCTGACCATCGTTGCGAGTCTTGAAGACATGAAGCAGTTCTGCTCATCTTGAAGGAACCTTACGAATAGCATCTTTAAAATTTGAAATTAAGGACTAGATGACACACATGGCTCCAGCAACCGAAGTGAATCATTCTGGAAAACACGATTTCAATACATACATGTAAATACCCTGAGTAATATGATAAATGAATCCGTAATAAAATTTACCTAGGGCAAAGAACTTTGAGTACATTTCACGCCGCATATATATACGATCAATTATCTGATTTAAGTCCGATTAAATTTTGTCTTGGCTTTTTCAATGCAAGCAGAGTGTCCAACACAGAACTACTGACTGTTGGCGCATTTTAGTGCTCAATAAATTTGGTAGTAACAAGCCGGAAGTTTCCCTCGATTTATGCTGGAGATGCGAGTATGTATAATACTTTCCCGTTCTTTGCATCCATTGTTTCGTCAACCACCATAATGACATCCTTGTTCCTAAAACCAAGCAATGCATATTATTATGACTGTTGCCAGTCATTATTTTAGTTTACGCTTGTGTAAAGTGCAGAAACTTACAAACTTAGCTCAGTAGTCGAGGTCAAATCTTTTTCATCTGCAGCTTTCAAAAAAGCATTTATGTGTGTGAATCCACCCTCTGACTGCTTGGTTGGTAGAAACTTTAAGGGGCACACCGGTAGACACAAATGCGTCAACCATAGATTCGCACACGTTTTCCCTGGCATTGGTACGAACAATAACGTTGGAAATGGTAGGTTGCTTCTGATCCTGAGACAAGTCTGGTAAGCAAAGTAACTGCTTTACATGGAATACCAGGACTTGATGAGTATTCTTTCTTAGTATATTTAAGAAAATTAAATAACTTACGATGGTTTTTCTTGCGGACACTCGACTGTAGATGTTTGGCTACGCAGGAAAATTATTTATTGAAAAATTCACACTCAAATTACATATAGTGCAATAAAGTTCACGGCCTATAGTTTTTAAAGTGTCTGGGAACTCTTTACACCGCGTTGCTGCATTTAGTTTTACTTAATTTACTTTACTCACAAAAAATTATAAATTGCGACTGTTAAAATTAAACCGTTTCAACCTACCCTCAAGAACTTACAGTGATCAGCCACATATACACGTTGCCATGCTGAAGATATTCAACAAAAAAAAGGGAAACGCGCCATCGGTATCGATACTCTATGGGATCACGCTTCCCTACATTGGGTATGCATGTATTTAAATTTGTATGTATATAAATGTGTGCAATTATTTATGGTCCGCGTCCCTTCCTGTAGAGGCTTCTATGCATACCATCAACGGCCAGCGGTTCACGATAATGGATACCCCCTTCAAGAAGGTGAAGTAAAAAAACGCTAACTTACTTAATTTGTTGTACAACCCAACGGGAGGAAAGCCTATAAAGGGTTATTTCATATCAAAGGATTAAGATCTACCCTTGCCATTGAAGAAATACTTCATGAACCGCCGGAAAATTTCGAAAAGGAGTAGGTATACATCCAATCCATAATCCTTGTTCCCCATATTGTTAACCATATTCACGAGTTAAAAGGTCATGTAAAAGCTTTGTAGTATCAACGTCAACGAAAATGTAATCGTTATGATGTGACTGAACAATATCTCCTGATACTAGTTTGCCTCACCGTGTATTTATAAAGAAGCACGTGATGGCGATGCGAATATCTCACATTTTTTGCAGTCTCAGCCTTACAACTGGTTCCATTAACGTAATCTATTTCATTCAATTCACTATTTTGATAACGCACTTGAAACTATATCAATTGTTTGATTTTTGCGACAGTTTAACTTTGCTTATCAGATCTTTCAGTGGGATGTGATGAAATTCTGAGCCGCTGAACTCTGAACTCTTGATAAAATCCTGAACCCTGAACCCTTTGACAACTGAACTCTTAACCCTGAACCTGAAACCGAACTCCGAAAGCTGTATCGAGATGAAATCCTGAACCCTGCCCTGAAGCACTGCACTCTAAATAATAAACTCCGTATTTTGTTTGCATAACTATTTTTTGAAAAAATCGAAAATCCAGGGACATGAGCACAACTACCTTCTTTTTAAAAGGAAATACCCCTAGGTCCTTCCATGCACACAAATGCGTTGAAACACAATACTACTAAACAGGGGGCCTCCTTCCACACATTGTGCAGATGAGGCCCTTTTTTAAAGTTCCCGCATCTTTCTTCTTATGTTTGCTATTGGCTCTTTATTGATGCTTGAATAAGCTGAAGGGAACTCTGAATGCACCCTGAGTTTCTCCCTCAGCTTTCCAATGAAATTTTAACACACACATCAGAAATGTTTCCTTAATTTATTGGGGAGGGATTTGTGTCTCTTCTTACGTCACCAGAGGTTCGTGCATTACAACATCTATCTTTCTGTGCCACGGTTTCTGAAGAATCCCTAATATTCAAGGCCATTTCTGATATCATTGAGACGGCCAAGAACGAGGTAATACTTTACTTTATGTAAAGATTCTGCCTAAAAACAATAATTCATATGAATTGGGTCATTCTGATGTCATGTAAATGTGCCGTAAGATCAAAGAATGAGAAAGTGCTTCGGAATTAGGTTTTCAATGAGAGTCGAGAATACGACCGCTGAGACTAAATGCCCGTTAGAATGGGAAAAGAAACGGAAAGGACAAAAAATGTAGCATTTAAAAAGCACGGAACTATTGGGAGATGTATTATGCTACGACACAGTACAGTGTACAATAGCTAAAAATACCACCGCTAGCTGATAAAAAATTTTTGCAATATTTTTGAAAGTCACCCAGATGTGGCTACCATTTCAGGGCTTAAAGAAGTGATTGAAGTAAAATTGATTATAAAAGACCTCCCCTATGTAGAATTACTATGTAGCAATGCGGAAATGATCATGTATCAAGTCGTTCGATGTATGATTCCTGAATAGTTCGTGAGCCTTCCAGCTAGCAATTAATATTTCGGGGTGCGCTACAGTACTAGGTCCATCTCGACGTACCAATACGGCAGATTTTATGGTCCAATAGCGTATTTCATACATCTCATGGACGTTTTGATTGATTCAAGTAATTTCAAAAGGTAGCCTGACATTTTAATGGGCGTCTTCTCACAATATTGTGCATGCTGCATCTTGCAAAGTGTTTTCAACATTTGAAAAGGATGCTGTGAAACTTGATGATTATGAGGAAATGCTAATTTGAACTTGAACTGCGGCGTACTTCAGTTTTTAATTTGAAAAAGTACTGGAACTTTTTGCAGTCCGGGTAATAACAACAAAAATTTATGTTTTTAATCTATACTATGCTAAAATCGGTCAAGGCGCTCGTGAGTACTGAGAGATTCGAAGTTAGATGTCGATACGGTCTTTTTCGGCAGAAGGAACCGAAGTTGGAACCGCGGCGTGAAGCACTTACTCAGTTAAAGGGTCATATACTGGATGTTGTGACGGAATTGAGGGAGAGCAGAGATCTGAAGATGAGGGCATAACTTTTTCGTCCCACTGTTTTTCAGGGCTTCATGAAAGAGTTCCATCTGATTTCTCTTACTTACCCGTTATACAGCAATAACAACAAGAATCAAACATCCAACTTCCCTGAGAAAAACCGAAAGTCCGTACAAGGACATGCTTAGCATAGATGAATGATCTAAATCGTCCAAATTCGCAGGAACATTGTTTACCCGGTGCGGTTCATGCATCAAAATATCCCCTCATTTTGGGGAGTTCACCCCTTATGGAATGGTGTTTTTCTATGAAAATAATACCACGCTTCCCACCATTTTCATGACCTTCAACAATTTTACCTTTTTATGATTTACTCCGTATCAAAATAATACTCCCAAGCTCCTTTCCTCACATTCATTACCTTAATTCATAGCACGAACTACATGAAGTTTTCATTTTTGAAGCCACGAAAACTATTTTAGGTGTGAGCACCACATTTGGTCGCTCAATGCTGGCGCGATCGAGTTATTCCTGCACATAATTACACTGGCTGTTGAGGAGTACTGGAAAACAAAAAACTGGAATGGATATGTAGTGGACAAGTACGTTAAGGCGTCACAGAACTGTCAGGGTTATGAGTGATCGAAAAGTTCCTCTCTGAAAATAACAATACATATGAATATACGAGCGAATCGCAGAGGCGACAAAGTGCATTATTACGACGAAGCAGACGAAAAAGTAGTTGTTATGGGATTGAATCTCGATTTATGACTGACAATGTGTGGAAATCCGCACGGCTTCATACAAATAGCTTTCAGCGTAGTATTTATCTACAAAGCTTGATACAGTGTATGCTCTACACTAGCGCGATTCCGAGCAGTTTAAGTTTGAACGAGCACGTACATAAAGTTGCGGTGGGTGTTTAAAATTTTTGAATTTTTCTCTCTACAGTGCCTCCCGTAGTCCAAATTACTCGTTGAACCTTTGTGAAAAGATGGCCTGTACACTGGAGTAATAGAAGATGGCCCCAATCCTAGAGGAGGTCCTCTATTGATTGAGTAGCACCCGCTGAGGAATGGAAAAATGTTTTTCATGTATTCAAGAAAATTACAAACACTCAACGAACGTGTCAGAAACGGGGAAAAACGATGATATTGATAGAATACGAGGGAGATAGGAGGCTTGGGGTACCTCGGTCACATGGAAATTCAAAAAATAGAAAGTATTTAACGGCCAATACAAACTAAGCAAGAGAGGGAGTTCAGAAGAATTTGAAAGAGACGGCAAAATCGGGGAAGGCGACATATCTCGATTTAGTGAAAGCAATACCAAGAAGTGATGACGCACCACAACGTGAAGCGGCATTTGGGCCTAGCGCTAGTTTCCAAGTGCACAACGAGAAGGCAAAGTTGAGTGTGCGAAGAAGAGTGATGAGAGAAGAAATTTTTGCAGTCGACCAAATGGCTGGGAACAAAATTTTAGGCGGTCTCTTTACTGCCCTCAGTGATTGAGTGGTTTTTGCCAACCCCGTAGCACTAGGTTGAGCAACAAATTACTGAGAGCTGTTTCGAAAGATCCAACTGTGTCGCAATTATTGATGTACGATACAACATTCACCTTGAATAATTCGTTTAATTTGATGCACCACAAATTAATTATTTGTTTTTCTGACTGCATGAAATGATTGAAATGAAATGATGAAAATTTATTTCACTCCAAGTTAAAGTTTTGGGTTTTTTAAATTGTGCAGCTGATGCTTATGTATCCACCCTGGTCATGAGAAATACTTAATGTCACGGCAATCCAATATTTCCTGTCTGGTTCCTTTTTCGCGAATGCGAGACAAAAGCAGCGCACAAGGAGTTCTAGTCAAATGCGGATGATTGGCTCCATCAAGATATGTTATAAGAGACTATACCATTTTGCACGGACAGAGAGGCTGGAATGACAATGGCTACATCAAAGGTAGTACAGGACGTAAGTCTGTCGTACTGCAATAACCCTATTTAGAGAAATGTAAAGGACTGGATAAAAAAATGCCGTGATATATTCCCGAAGATATCACGATTCTCTTGCAGCACGTTCAATTGCTACTAGACTGTGAAAGATCTGATGAATTGGAGGAAAGTACATATTTTTGTCTCGTCCGTATGTCGTCTAATTATATCGGACCCACTGCCGACTCTCAACCTTTGAAAATGCATAAATGTGCTCGATAAAGCGTAAAATGCAGCTACGGAGGATTAGGCAGATGACAATAAGTAACAAAGGAAAAAATCTTAGACGCGTTCCGAAAAATGTCACAAATAATTTTTAATGGGCTGCCAAACACATGATAAAAGGGCAACATTGTTTTTAACACTGCAATTGTCTTCTGACGTATGACTGGAACTAAATATTACGTAATTTAACATATAAATTGCTAAGGGTCGTGCCGTGAGTAAAAATTCACTTGGAAGTTGTTTCACACAACAGTAATAACTCGAGTTTGCGGAGCTTACTAGAATTTTTACAACAACGACCTCATACAAGGAACTTGTGAAGATAAAAACAGCAAAAGCAAAATATAGTGGAAAAGCTATCCCATAAAATTCACAGCATCAGTAATTGTTCTGAGATCGCGAAATCCAATTGATGAGTTCAATGTTTTGGCGGCGATTAAGTGGGTATATAACCCCTTAACGTTTTCAAGCACATTATGGAGGGCAGTGGCGGACATAGCCCACGAACCGAAACTGCACACGACTAATCTTCCAGGCATATGGAAAGCATTGACAATTGATAGTGCAGCAGCCGTCCCGCAAGTAAAATATTTACTGCCATAGGAATTCTAGGTTCATTTTGTGTTACAAGGCGCAATTTGCTCTGTGTTTGAGCCTTTTTGGCATTCTTCATTCTGTGTTGAGATATAGTTATGGGAGTTAGCTGAATTCCAACTAATGTACCGGCATCGGAAATGCGATATTTAGTTACTGTGATTGTAACTCATGATGGTATTCAAATTTGTTGTCTTCCGACATTTGCAAATGCCACAAGCAACAAAAGGTTTTCTTAGCGAAAGCTGAAGATGCGGGAACGCTGCATCGAACATGATCAGTTAGCAGAATGGCACTTCAGAATATGACTGTGGTAGTCGAAGTCACAGTACAAGCACTCCAAGCAGACAGCAGTCGCTTACAGTTCCAAGTAATGGCCTTTTCATAGTTTGTACACCCCCTGCTGCAGCTGACTCATGGCAGGATGTTGAAAAAGGATGTGATGGTTAACAAATATGCAGTACAGGATCGAAATTCTGCCTTCCTATATTTATACAAGAGCACAATAATGTCATGGGGGGTTATTTCATAGCTAAACGGAGGTTTGTGCGCTATCGTACTCGATCTACGACACCTACCCAGTACATGATCCTCCCACTTAATTAACACTCCGTGCTGCGGATAAGCAATCGGCATTCGGCCCATTCTGGCGGGAAATATGAATTCGTTTACGGTTTGGCGGCAAAAAGTCCATCAATCACGAACGCGTTGACCGATTCAAGTTTATTTTATTTTTAAAGATAGCGAACTCGCTAAAAACATGCTCGCCAAGCATGACGGACACGGGACACCCGCGTATTCTTATATAAGGATGGAAAAGTATTTGTTGCTCTATAACTGTTTGCTGTGCATCTACAGATATTGGCAAGATGTAATCTGGGTCAGTTGGACCTATGTGAGTGGTTGTCTAGGCCAGTTTGGCCTGGGCGAGTAGTATAGGGTGTGAGTTGCATCTGGGCGAATGGTCCTGTCTCCTTTGAGTCAGTTACCTGGGCGTGTAACCCCAGACCCCATTCAACATGGATGGGATTCAATGTGGAAATGACATTGTGGCTTCCGAAATCTCAGCAGCTTTTCACACTGAAGTTAATAATGTGGAAGAATCTCTTCTCGATATTCTACGCCAGTGGAACGAAACAGCACAGGAAGTCAGAGCTTTGACGGATAGCACGGTAAACAGTGCAATTAGTGGCCCATGATGTTCAGCTGTGGGCACAAGCACTCGAAAATTGATTGTTTGAACGAGTGCTCTACTGAGCTTGCTCATACATTTTCATCGTGTGAGGAGAAAATGCCAGAGTTTAAACTAGCCTGCCGAAATAAATTTCTACCGTTTCAAGCTTCATGTGAATCACTGGATGCCGTCAATTTTGTGTGTAGAAACATACGACAGTTGGACGTATGTTCACAGGTCAAGCAGTTTAAGATAATTAGGAGTTTGTCTCCACTACTTGCTCAGTATTGTTTGATCTATTTTGGATGATAATATTGGTGGAAATTCATGTTACTTCAAGTAGCAGCAGCAAAGTTGACATGGACGCAGGGGACGTATCAAAAGTCTACCGAAACTTCGCTGACAGTGCAAGTCATGTTTTTCTGTAATACAAACCGTCTGTAACGCCATCTTCTTCTTGATAGGTATGGTATTCATCACTAAGCCGATTAAAAACTACTTCCGGATTCATTCTGATGCTCGGCTTGGGAAGCACTCACCACTGAAAACTGTTTTAATATAACTGAAGGTAGTTGAAGCTACAGGATGATGCTTCTTAATCGTTCTGTTTTACAGCTTAGATGTATTTGCTTCATACTATCTCTGCCGCAATCTGAGGGATAATATGAGTGAACTAGTTCGGTTCAGTCTAAGCGGAGAGGCGTAAGTCAGTATATGGGTTGACCCATTTGCAAATATCTTTGCACCAATGATCACAAAAGGCGTCCAGTACAGCAATTGTTTTAAATCTGAGGAGACATAATTCAGTTCCTACCGGCTTATGGGAATCAAATTTCATTGACTCAGATGCCCTATTTACCCCTGTATGCTTTGCTGGCGATATCATCAATCTTTCTAGAGGGGCCTGTGGCCCGTTACAAGCAATCGTTATTACACAGTTTCGGAACGTAAACTTTTTTTCATTGTGGTTGTAATCAGTTATGATTGCAATTATGTGAGCTATTGCTATTGTACCAAAGCATATGCTCGTAAAAAACAATTAATAAACGAAATTACAGATGTTATGCACCCCATTTACTACATACTGCAATAAGACCCAAGGACTCGCAGCATTCTGGACACTAATTTCCATTTTTGCTTTCATAGAATTCGGAGGAAAACTGATTACGTGAAAAGCGACGTTCAGCGTTCATGCAAATAACGATTCATTTGTGCCATTCAAAATACACTACAGAATTGCAATCAGTCTTGTTCCTTCTGCTAGATCTCATCGCAGATTAAGATTTCGTAATTTCTCAGAAGTATTGCAAATTTTATTTTTTCCATCGAAAGGGAAAAGTGGAAACAAGAACTTATGAAGTGGTCATCGAAGAATGTGGAGGATATTGCCTCCACCTTGTTTATAGTTAGTGGCGGAAATGCAAGACCATTGTTTGCTTCCCCAAAATTACATATGGCAAGGCCTCGGAATTATTGTTTGGAAAGAATTAAGAGTTTCATCGCTTCCTTCTTCATTCGGTATGGATTGGAGACAAACATAGGATCAAGGTACAATCACGACATTTCGATTAAAGAATGAGCAATTTTATGCCATAACAGGAATGCTTGAACACACTTGAACACGCTCCTGATTTTCGACTCCCTACCAGTATGTGATTCTCCCACCAAGTAATTACCAATCCGTGCTGCATTTCAGCATTCGGTTCTGGAGGGACAGTTGAAGTGATCATTTTTTTAATATTTATTGTCCCTTAGCAAATCACTCATTTATATTTTTATTACTTATTTATCATAAGTCCACGCGAACGCGTGGACTTATTTCAAAGTTTCATGCTTCAAGCGATAAAAAATTATATTCTCCATAAATGTACAGTCGAAAAATGTTTTGATGTATTGATTACTATGATTAAAACTAAATTTGAAAATCTGTATGGGTTTACTGAATGTAAGTTTTTCAGAGCTATGGTTTAAAATAATGAACAAAATATTCCTTTAAAATTTTGGAAATAAGTTCTACAGAATTATAATCGTGACAACAACTCTTGTTGAAGACAAAAAACAATTACAAAATGTGAACAGGTTGTTGACTTGCTGAATTGAAATGCTGAAGTGCAGCAAGGAGTCCTTAGTTTCCCATGGGAGGATCATATACTGGATGGGAGTTGAAAATCGGGCTCCAAGATCTTTTCCGTTTTACTATTAGTATGCTTATTTATTATTTTAGGCTCATTTCAGCTCCCAAAATCGGCAGTGATCATAAATCCGAGACGTTTTACATTTATTTCCACATTTCAGGAAATATACGGCAGAAAATTTGAGGATGGGAAAAAGAAATTTAAATCGGCTCCCAGGAGCGCAAAAAATGAATGTCTCTGCTGGAGCAATACAATGCCGACAGAAATCACAGTTTATTGGTGTGTAATAATTGCCACGTAAGTAAACCTAGTTAGTAATTAATACTTTCCCCTAACAAAACTCGCCTTTTAAATTATTTCTCTTTTATTTTGAATCATGATAGAACCGTTTGCACTGCTTGTGCTGTGGAATAATAGAAAAATATACCGTTGGAGCCAAAAATATCTTTGCATGTTGTGCAAGGGACCACCTTGCGTACCACTAATTTTGAACCAACACTAAAAATCTGAATGAAGTAACTACAGAGAAATTTGTAGACCAGGAGTGAGACAAATGTAGACAAATCCAGTTCACAGACACCAGTTAAAAAGAGAAAATAATCTGGCAGAAAAACACGGAAGAGCAAATAGGTTCTTCAAGCACAGCAGGAGTTGCTGTGCGGATTAAAGTCCTTCAAGCGGTATAGTACTACTTCTACCCAGGTTTTGAAAAATTCTCATCGATACATTGGCTGTCCCCCAGTGTAACAACCACACCCTACAGGTATAGCGTAGTGCAAAAACCGGTTAAAACGACATTTGACTCACTTCCGGTCAAACATAGCCAAGGTATTGATATGTTGAACACGCTTGTGAATGAATATTTTTAAAAAGTTGCGAAATATGCCTGCCATGCTCCGGACATGAAAGTGGCTGTGGACAAAACTACTTTCATGCATGAATGCAGGTTAATGGTGGTGAGTGATGTCTGTAAACCAAGTTGTTGATTAAGTTTATGGTTGAATGTAAAATAAGGTTCACTTTTTACACTATCTATTCTCGTCATGCCAGTTCGAATTTTCTTTTGTGACGTGTCGTTTTGGTACAGGAACGAGGCGATGGAAAAACATGGCACAATCAGATCGACTCGCTAATATGGTGGTGAGAGCTGCGGTCGGACCAGGTCCAATTCACGGTCGTGCAAGGAAACACGGCACCTACAGATGGAAATTTACTTTTCGGATTCCGAATAAACTAGTTCTTACGAATTCGAAATGAGCAGCTCCAAATATCCGAAGTATGATTGTCAATCTGGCTCCAATTTCGGATTTGTGGCCCAAAAAGTATATGAGATCGTGCGATCCAGAATAAGCAGAACGGATAAGAATCTGAATACGAATGGAATAATTACACTTAAGAAGCAGCTGTTGGAATGCGCCATTCAACTTGCGGTCAAAAGGAAAAGCAGTCTATCCTGATGAATGTGAAATACACCAATGTTTAAAATACCTGTCATTCTGTTGATATATTATGGTAACAAAGTCTGCATAATATTTTCAATCACGACCAGTTCGACCATAATCATAATTCTAGCCTACCATTGCAGTGATTATCTAAAAAAGCAAAACGTTCAGCGGGTTATCACGAAATAAGTTTTGACAGCACCCAATTTATCTACTATATTCTGTATAAAATGGTCAGTTAAGAAGAGAAGAGAAAAGGAGGCACCGTATATAGCCCAGCTAATTGTTTCTGTTGGCTATTCAAACTTCTACAAATTCCGTCATTCTTGACATTAGAATTGGATTTTAAATAGAAATAACCTGGAAACCACGAACCTGCTTTGTGACAGTTCCGATCCACTTTGAAAGCTGGTTCGGAAGTACACTTGCATTCTTGCACCTGTCAGGCCCATTCTAATGCACATGCTTAATTCGACGAATCTACTTCAACCCCAACTGGAGGCAATAAATGATAGTGGGTGAAATTTTGTATAATCTTTATCCTTAACAATGACGATTCAACTAATTGAAAGTGAATAGGCAACTATCTTTAAAAAGCTATAAAAGATGTGATTATAGTTTTACTTCTCGCGTTCCTTTATTTTCCTCATCACTTAATATTTCTTCCCCCATATTTTGCAGCATTTTTACTCTCTTTCTTTCCTACATCATGAAAAGTTTCCTCCGACTGTCACTTCGCGTTCTACCAAGAAAGCAAAAGTATAAACCACAAGAATGAAATGCCAAGTAAGTATTTCATGTGTTTTTCTTTTCATGAGTTAAAGCTATTACGAATACCTGAATCCATTCAATCTAATCCAATTTGTCAGTATTTTTGTATCATTAATAGATTACGTGCCTACTCAAATATTTTCAAATGTGCTGACTGAAGTTATTCCACCATTCCAGATGGACAAGTTGTGCACGTTTAAATGTGGTACTGTCTAATGCTATATCGAATCACATTTTCTAGCAATAATGGTGTAGTTATTACCACGATTTAGCTCTCAGTTGCCTTGTTTTTTTTTGCTCTTTTAAATAATTTATAATGCCAATTTATGCGATATACAACAACTGGGCTGCTGAAATTCTAGAAAAATTCTTCAAGTTCAATTTTTTACAACTTGATATTGCGACACTGACTGATAACACAGTTTGTTACAGCAATGTATGATGTACAATCATATGTACAACAATAATGTATAAAATAATCCTTTGTTCCCGCAACTGCGTCAATAACAAATGCGTCGGTTTGTCAAAGGACAGTGGTGGCTGGGAACAAGAATACTAAATCTTTAGTGGTAATAGTATGGTCGTTTTTGTACAGGCGATAAGCGGGTGGGTGGATCAAGGAATTTCGAAAAAAAACCTCATTTAATCTCGCTTTCACTTTCATAACATCAACGTTATTACGAAGTGGAGTGAAACGTACGACGTCTATTTGAGTAGGGGCGGTGTTGGCGGAAGTTCCTCAGCACCGGAAGAAACGTCATTTTCATCAACGCATGCCAAAACTAACATGATCATTCAGCAGCTATCAGTAAGCCATAACAAAATTACGTAGATTCTTTATCAGCAATGAGCCACGCAAAGCAAAATTTTATTTATATTTTACAAGCTATGAATAAGGCGGAGCCAGATTATCTTGAAATTTGATCAGTTATCAGCAAGTCAGTTGAAATATCTTGACATTGATCAGCAAGGATGTATTTGTCTGCTGTAGGCTTAAGAACACATGCGGATTTCCCCATCATAACAATTTATTCTGACACAGTGAATGGCTAATAAATCGCCGACACGTCGATAGCAAATTACGCGTCCATTCGCTGTAGTCGTTAAATGTAATCGAGAGACAGGACAAAGCTGTCTTTAAAACAATTTGTTGACTTGCTGTAAAGTGAATGTTCAAGAAATTCCGAATGCTCCACTGATCAGTTTCCTCATAACAGTTCTAGTCACGCGCTAAGGCACAGATCCTGTGCCTAGCGGAAAAAAATTAATTCGATAGTAAGGTGATCAGATCTTCGGTTGTAAGAGACCCGTTTCAGGATAAAGCCAACTTCATGGTTCTCACGATAAATCATGGCATGAAGCTGGAGTCTGCACTCACTCAAACAAAAACAAACAAACATGGTGAAACACACTGACACAAATACACCATAACATACCAAACGAATTGGCGCGCACACTGAGAGATGGGCACCAAATTTGATTTCTAAATTAAATTTCGAAACCCCTTGCTTAAACTCGTAATAAGTATTTTCCCTTACAACCCCTCTGAGATTAGTTTCGAATTTTCTCCCTTTAATACTAAATATATGCCCATTCGTCCTGAACTATTGTAAAACTCTTAACGAAAATCTGAATTCGGGCGTGCGGCATTGAATTTGAAACTAAAGACATTGAGAAATGAACATAGAAAGAGAGAAAATGTGGTGAAGGACGTACCTTGCAAACCAAATTAGTTTACTGATGTATTAAATGGGGTTCTAAGTGGATATTCTAATAATAGCGTAGATTTGTAATTTCTACTACCATGGTGTTTATGTACAAATTTGTACAGAAGAATTCTGAGCATCGACATAAATTGAGACGGCACCGATAGTGTAGCCCTCAAGGGCTGTAGCTAATTCTTAACAACTAAATACATCTGCGCTGGCGTCGATAGAGTCCTCTTCAGCATTCTATTCAGAAATACTTTCATAGTATAAAGTTACGGTCTGAGGAAGGCGTTTCCAACCCAACGGCGCAATACGTCCACTAATTGTTTACCAACAATTATTTGAATTATAGCATTCGCATATAAAAATTATTTATACGCGAATTTCATTTACACCAAAAATGCAAAAAACACCAGCACGATACGAAATCATGAATTCTCTCTTCTTGCGTCATGTTAGACGTGCGAAAAAATACGCGTACATCAATATAAACTCAAGTTTGAGACAAATTGAAAACACAATGCACTTACCCTAGAATCACGAAACAATCTTCCATCTGCGGGTATCCATTTTTCAATTATATAAAGTACTTAGAAACATGTTTCCAATTTTTAATGATTTGAAAAGTAATTCAAACAGATTAGATAATGCCGCTGTAATGACTTGCAAAAACCACTACATAAGTTCCTATTACAAATTTCATTTCGGTACGCTGGAAACATCGAGAAACTGCAGATACCGAATATTTGCCAACCCTAACGCTCATTGTCTCCCTTGTGTGATTCCGAAACCGCCAATTTGATGATGGCTAAACCTTCGATGACTATCAAAACCACATGAAACAGAAATGTTCACACTAAACCAAGTGAAACTCGATGTCTCACTCCAACGGTTCCACTCCATTGAACCCAGACATACTGAATCAGATCTACACTGGCTCATGTCCACCGACTCCAATGTCTTTCACAGTGCCGCGCGGCGACGCCCTCGCTGGCCAAGTTGGACGAGTAAACCATTACAGACAAATATTAGTTAGGTTGACCAGGAATCTGCAAACAGGTTAGGAGAACCTAAAGTGAAATATGTTACCTTCGAATTACACCTTACTCTGTTCGAACATGCAAGATTGATGGAAACTTACGCCGTGGTCTATATGCCACGCGAATGCGCACACTTCGCGGACGACAACCTGCCGGGTCAGTCCGATCATGAGAGGCGTGCGGTGAGAACTTTTTAGGGGCGACGAGATGGTGTTTTGAAAAAACTGATGGTGTGACTGACTTGTTGGATAGGGAGGAATGACGTCATAGGCTGCATCAAATGAACGGTGTTGCCAAAGTACCTCATGGTTCCGTTGGTCATTCCAGGTGGCGACAAATGGTCCGTCAACAACAAACACAATTACTGAACTTGTCCATTCAAAAGCTCAACAGCTCAATTTCTGCTCATATTTTCCGCATACGGTGCTCAGCTCGAACAAGTTCGACTTTCTACTATTATCCTCCACGCCCCCTCCTCACTTTCTAAGGAGCTGCGGAAGGTAGACCTTTAGAAACAACTCCGAAGATGACATCTGGAACGGGGGTCGATCTGAAACTGTGTAAAACAAATACTGAATTAGATCCTATTTATCCTCCTCCACCACCTCCCCACCAATCACACCAAAACACAGAGGAGCAAGCGTAAAACGTGTTCATACTAACATGTTTTTCGGGCCCTCGAACCCTGTGATATTTTGCAGGCCCACAGACCCTATGATGTTTTGCGGACCCTCGGACCCTATAAATTTTGCAGAACCTCGGACCCTGTCACATTTGGCGGACCCTCGGACCCTCGAACCCTGTCATATTTTGTAGACCCTCGGACCCTGTGATATTTTGAGAAACCTCGGGCCACCGGACCCCCTCACATTTTGCGAGCGGTGGTCCCTGTGATCCTCGGATATTTTGTTCCCCTGGTTTTAAACGTTCACTTGAGTATCTAACCTTGTACGCTACTCATGAATGTGAAACTCCGGATTATATCTATCCATCACATACTGGATAGCTTTCAATAGGGTTGAGAATGAAATTTTGACGGCGTGTTAAGCTGACTTGGAATTTTGGGAAGTGTTTCCAACGACTTATTTCAGGGACGTTTGTATATCCCAGACGCCCCGGACTCTTGATAATATCCCGGACCCGCCGGACCCCGGACCTCGGACGCCCGGTACGTCGGTCAACAACGACCTATCGGTTGTGACATGTGAAATCTTTGTTCCTTAGAGAGTTCCATAAAGAATGTTTGCAAACGCATGTACAGCAGCTGCAGCTAAAGACTAATAAATAAAGTACGGGAAAACCTTGCACACTTGTTTTGTTGGGCTTCACCGGAAGTTACAGCGAACAGTATGCACGTGAGGAGTTTGACGGTACACAATAGCTGTACTTATGGGAGCGTTCAACACTGACTAGATGTTAGTGAGTAAGTGGGCGTGACGCTGCAGGCGGAACGACAAACATACGTTTCAATGAATTACGAGGCAGGGATGAGGACTGCGTCTCTTCCGCACAGCAGACTACACAAAAAATTGGTCTCCTGCCGCAAATTAAGGTTAGTTTTAAGTAGCAGTAAGGGGAAGTTTATGAGTTTTTGATAGCGATAGTTCCGCAATGTTTTCTGACTTTATTGTCGGAGGTTTTTCATCCCTCCTAGCGTTACCCGAGGGTCGGGCACAGGTGTTACAGAGTTTGGCCTCGTGTCCCATGGTGTCGCAGGACTCTCCAAATGCAATGTGTACGACGATTTTGCAAACAATTGAAACCGGCCACAGAGAGGTCCACATCACGTGTAAGCATCTTTACAAGTTTTCAACATACGCTACAACCGTAGAAGTTAATTGGGTTCATATTATTGAGAAACTCAATTGCAGAGCTACCACTATGAGAAAACTCAATTGTGTTCGTTTTCCCAGGTCATGTTCATGACCACTGTAAGCATAAGGAAAATTAACCAGGCTTCAGAACTCACCGTTGTTCTTCCGTCACTTGATTCAGCTGCTGAGAATGTATCGCAATAAAATAACAAGCTCATTATCCAAATAGGATCGATTCGGGATTCCTCCTCGAGCACGTGCTAATCCTAAGGCCTGTCGGCCAACTTACGTCTACTTTCACAAAAATTCAACTTCGTAATTTCAGCACAACTGATTCTGGTAAAAGTAGCTTGGAATTTCCCAAATGGTTTGCACAACACATTTCTCCCAACTAAAGCCTAGTTTCGGAAAAAATCAAAAAGTTTCACCGAAGGCAGTTTTAGGAAAATTAACGTAAGATTTCGCATAAGAAAAACTTATTTTCACGATGTGATATCATCATTGGGCATAAAAAATCGAAATTTTGTGCTGAATTTTGATGAAAAAGTGACGTCTTGTGGGAAATATTGAAAAACGAAAAATGTCGCAAAATTGATTTCACAATTTGGGGCAATCTGTATAAGTAAGGATTGGTTCAGACAGTCGATAGTACTATTATTAGTAAAGGGAATTTGGGGGGAATTTTGAATGTCCAAGGTGTATGACGCATATAATTTCGCTCTGATATTTTCGATTGATTATGTGTAATTATCAGTACTTAACATCTCGGAAAAGGGCTTCTAGTAAAATACCTACGTCGTAACAAAGTTTTCATTACTTTTTGTGAGAAATCAAACTGCATTTGTCTCAAAAACTGACGACTCCAGAAGCCAGCACTGCACTACAGAGAAAGGAGCAGACCATCCACACTCAAGGATTTCTACGCCTAAAAACAGCTAAGATAACTTTTTAATAAGTATATGTAGTCCCGGAGTCTAGACTTCTGTATCCGTAATTTGCCGTCAACGTGGTACTAGCACTTGGACTACTATCCTTCATAGATGAAAAGGAGCCTAAAGAAAAATAAGACCTGCTCGGGACAATCCGGAATAACATCCAGTACAAGTAGTGACTGTAATTCACCAGAAGCCAAACTAACCAAAATGAATAATTCCAAAGGAAAGTCAAGTAACTACCAAAATGCTCAAAAATCGTCGGAGCCGCTTACTCTGGAATCAATATCTCAACAGCTGTCCCAAATGCAGTACACGCAATCCAAGCAGCTAGAGGAAATACGCAACACCTTCAACGCATCGATGGACATGGTGAAGACAAGAGTTAATGAAGTGAAAAATGTGTGTGAAAAACTGGAAATTGAGATCAGAAAGAAAAATTTGATTATTTACGGTATCGGTGACTCACAACAGGAAACAAGCGATGACTGTGAAAGAAATATCAAGGTATTCTTGGAGGATGTGCTACAGATCAGCCAACCCACCGATATAATAGATGACTGTTACCGCATAGACAAATACAGAACAGGCGTTTCCAGCCCAAAACCACGTCCGATACTCCTCAAACAAGCAAAAATACCGTAGTCTCATTTTTAAAAATATTAAAAATCTGACGGGTACGAACTACAAGATAGACTCGGACATGCCTAAAACAGTGAGACAGAAAAAGAACCTGCTACTTGTTTTCCGCCTTGATGCGAAAAATCGAGTAGAAGTGGTTAAAATGACTGATGCAGAACTCTTTGTCAATGACGTTTTTTACGTCGTGGACAAGTCCAACCGAGTCATTCCAAAAATATGAAAAATAAAAGCCCCTTCTAAAATCTGTGACCACGATCTGATCAATAAACCAAAGGACAAGGTTTGCCTAAAAATCAACGGAATGAGTAATAAAAACTTTGATTTCTACACTGAGCTCACACTAAAGAATTCTTCCATGTTTTGCCTGGCAGAAATACGTCTTGATACCTACGGTGACAAAATTTTTGCGGGATGCCAAACTTTATGTGTAAGTGCTACGAAAGCAAGCCACATAACCAAAGGACGAATGCACGAAAGGCTTTATGTAGGAATACAGGACTACATAAAATTTGACATCCTTGAACGCAGTGATTGGTTTATAATACCAGAATGTAAAAAGTTATACACAATAATTACCAAAGTTGTCTGTGTATTCTGCTAAATAAATCCCAGGGATGCTACGAAATATATCAACCAACTGTTTGATCTCATTGCAGAAATACTGTAAAATCACGAAAACTTCATTATAATGGGAGATTTTAATTGCAAAATAGTAAATCTGCAGTTTTTCTCTCTAGACCTCCCTCGTGACACTCAGGATGGTCGGATTAACAAATCCGGTGAACTTCTGATACAGAAATGTAACGACCTTAACCTTACCGTGAAAAGCCCCGGGTGACGACTGCATTATAAATGAACTATGGAAAGCGTTCTGAGATATAGCCATAGAAAAGCAAGTAGAGAGACGTGTTTTTTCTTGAATCGTATATACTTTACTGCTGCAGTTTCTCAATAAAGGAGTAAGGTGATAATAGTTCCTATCTACAAGAAAGGAGACCCCAAATCTCCTTCAAACTATCGCCCAATCTCACTAGTGTCGACCAAACTGAAGTTTTTCACCAAAATCCTAAATACCAGATTGTTAAGACGGAACTCTAAAACAAATTTTCTGTCCGACTTGCAGGCCACCTACCGCCCAAATTAAGGTTGTGACTATAACTATAATATATAACTATAACTATAATTGACAAATAACTTAGATAGGGCAAGAAACTGTATTGCTTCTTCGTTGACCTATCAGGCGCCTTCGACAGAATCCAGCATGACATGCTCTGGAAGAAGTTAAGAAGCGCAAAATTAAGCTCGAAATTCATAAACTGTGTTAAATCTATCTATAACTCCGCGAGAGCAAAATTTAAATTGAATGAAGGTCAAACCGAAGAAATACCTATACAAATCGGTGTCCTCCAAGGCGTGTCTCTCTCGCCCACACTATTTAATTTTGCGGTCAACGATATGGTAGAAGCCCTAGATAGTGCCTTCGTCTCACCCGTCCGAATAGGAGATTGAAAAATCAACCTACTACAATATGCAGACGATACCTTAGTCATAGCAGAATCAGCAGAAAGTCTACAAGCAAAATTAGACATCCTAAAAAAGTATGTCAGTAAAAACTCACTTGTACTCAATGTAAACAAGTCAAAGGTTATCATCTTCAACTCAAGCTCCAAAATACCGGTGAAAGACAGTAAAGCATTTAAGTGGGGAAAGGATGAAATAGAAATCGTGGATGAATATTAATACTTGGGGTTGTTGTTCTACCGGCCCGGTAAAATGGTCCGCAATACCGAGCTAGTCATCGCAAAGTCTAAAAGTGCAATAACTTTCATGCGGCCGTTAATTACTAAACGCCGTATACCTCTCTCCAAAGGGCAGAAAAAATGTTTGATTCCTTTGTGAAATCTATTGTAGTCTATGGCAATAATATAGTAGGTCTTTCCCACTTAAACGATCTAAATAAGGTGCAGATGTACTTCTACAAAAGACTATTGCAGCTCCCAAGGAACACTCCACACTTCTTCATACACGACGAATTGGACCTGAACCCTTTAAGCTCGGAAGTAATTAAAAGTGCAATCAAGTGGTGGTCAAAGATAGTAATTCCCGGTACTTTTTTGCATGAATGCTACAAGGAAACGTGGAGGTCGAAGGACAAATACTGTAACTGGGCGACTCAGCTGTCAAACCTATTTGATTGTTATGTAAACGATGACCTGTGGAACACAAAGAACTCCAAAGATATAAGTAAATCCTTAACTAAATTATCATTGATAACTACAATAAAGACTCAAAATATACTTCAGAAAACCCGCAGCTCGATATACTGTCCCATGTATCGCCAACTCCATGAAATCAACCCAGCAAGCCCTGAAGAATACACTACTGCCACAATCCCAAACGCTGCAGCATCAGTCATTGCCAGGATAAGATTTAACTCACTTCACATATATATTGGTGTAAACAAAATAACTAGGTCAAATAACTGCATGCTAAACATGGCAAATGACGCCATGAGCGTCTGACATAGCAACAACTAGAGTCATATTTTTGCATTTTGTAATGAAACGTCTCACCTTAGGTCCAAGTATCTTATTAACTGGTTTCAAAATTTATGTCATAGCATGAGCGAAAACTGTGTGAAAAATTAGTTATGTACGGGAAGTTGTCAACATCGTAAACACTGTATAAGTGTAACAGTTTTGGTATGAACAAATATGTTTGAAACTGGACAGACCACTTAACCTTATCCTTGGGAGGATCTGAGTATATGCCCTAGTACTTTTGGATTAGCAGACCCCCTTGCCTATTTAAATGTAGCATATAGTAGTAGAGCGCGCCAGATTTAAAAAATGGGTTACGAAAACTCGATAGACCACTCATACATTCTTGCGGTGATATGCACATGCCTCATGCTATGTATAAGACAGCTGCTATCCTTTACTTTAGGGTAATTCTGTACGATCATAACGCGCCAATCTCGAATACTGAAAGTATATATAAGTACAAATCTGTATAAGCATATTTCAAACGAGATTTTATAAGATATGCATTTGAATCCAATAGGGGCTCAAAGCCCAAATCAATAAAAATCTATTTTATTATAGTTAAGGGAATTTTTTAGCAGTAGCCGTATAGAATATTCAAATTTCGTAAGCCCTCCAATAAGCTTGTCAATGTTTCACACATGGGAATTTCTTTGGGCAAATGGCTACGGGCTTTAGCTCATGTCCCGGATTATCATCATAATCACGCTGCATCACTACACTTTAGTGACAGAAAGTTTAGGGAACACATTTCCGAGGCCCACAAGTCCTGCATACGTTATATTGCACGTCCTTCAACGGAGTTAGAACTCGTCACGTTATCCTCTTTTTTCACTGAATTTATTTCCCTTTGAAATTACGGGACAGACGGCGTCATCGGCGTGTCCACTTTCTTGCGAATCTTAACTGATGGATTTGTATGGCCAACGGATGGCTCCACATTAGACATGTCCTCACTTGGGTCATTCCTTGGGGGCAAAACCTCCTGTGACAAATTGATCCTATGACTTATATGAGCTGCCGTCACAATAGCAGGCGTGTGCATACGTTGATGGGAAACAGGAGCAACTTTTGCAATCTTTACCAGCTTTCAAACGTTAAGAAAGTCATTTTCTGAGGGAGAGAAACTCAAAAGAGTTGAGGCACGCAAGGAGGAGTCGTCGACGTTCGCCGTCGCCGGGAATAAAATCATTGTGATTACCTCACTATAGAGGCTACCACATATTCTTGCTTGTGAAAGTGGGAGGCCTTAGATACTAACTTTTAATTTTAGCTGGCTTTTTTATTCACAATTCAAAGAGTTCTTTCTTATTGGAATAATTTGAATCTCTCGTTATGAGGATTAAATTTTCTGCGAGTGGTCTGGGTCAGCGTGCGTTTACTTCTTTGGCGGACGTCCGTTATCCTCCTTATCACCTTCACCATCCGCTACAGGATGTCCCATAATGATAGTACACTTAGGGAAGGTAGGATCTGTACGGGGTGGATATAGAATCCCCGGGGTAGGCGTGAGATTGTTGTACAATCTCTGTACACAGGGAATCTCTCCATATAAACCCCGGAGATACCCCAGCCCTCCCCCTAATTGAAATAGGAACAGCGTAAATCCGGGATACTTGGTTTTAAGACTACACTGGATGCATGAAAAGGGAGGGAAAACGGAGTAATGGCCATGATCATGTTGGTGCTGCAAAAACAATTGAAGGTAAATTATGATTTTTCCTGTAATCATCTCAGTAGTATACGCGTCTATACTGCTGGTACCCTGTAATGTAAACCGCTGGTTCCCTTGCATGCTAACCGCCGGCCCGGCCCATGTTAAAGAAATCACGTGATTTAATATACATACGGCCAACGGTCAACATACGAGGGTCCCAGCGGTTTGCATAGTAGACTATCAGCGACAGAATATGACACACACACGCCTGCACACCCTCCTCTCTACCTCTCTCTCTCTCTGACACACACTTTCAACACAAGTTTTCCACGATGGGACTTCATCGGATTATCACATGTCTAACATGATCTCCTGTATCTACATCTCCTCTCTTGACAATAATTTAAGAGGTGGCCATAAAGTGACCCGATGGAGTCCCACACTGGAAAATTTTCAGTGTTTGTGAGGGAGCGTAACCATGCAACTCAATATGCTTCGACTTACACATGGCTTAAGGATGGAAGAGAGAAGAGGGAGATGCGATTAGATGGGACCGTTGTGGGTCGCCATCCGCTCCTTGTCCCAGTTAATCCTCCAAAACAAGAGGATTGCCCACGAAGCAAATGTAGGCTGCAATTAGCCGATGACCATGAACCATACTATAAATGTCTCAGCTTCGGGTCAAAGGGCCGCTTTCCTGCGACGAACAGGACTACACGTGCACAATCATGTCAACAAACCGGAAGCCGTTCCTAGGCAATAAAAAGCGACGCTACGATCCAAAGGACCCGCCCCTAGCGTCTCCAACATTTTGGAGAAACAATGAACCGATCAAAATATCATCAGTTAGCGTCCGTCTTTTTATTGAGTTTGTTTCTCCTTGTCAAGTCTACATTCACCCATAGCATCCCCAAATTGTGAAGCTTTTATGAACTGATGATCATATCATCAGTTTGCATCCGTTCTGCTTCCAATTTGTTTATTCCTCACCAAGTCTGAGTTCAGGCGTAGCTGAGAGGAATAATTCATTTTCTGATGTTTTTTTAAAAAATTGTATTAAACAATTGACCGTTGTATACCTTTTTAAGTTCGTTACGTGTTTATATTTACTGAGTCGAGGGACTCATCTACATGTGTAAGTTCCAACTGAAGTTGAATTGAGAAAAATCAAGTTCACAAATTTCAACCTTGTGGAGGTTTTGTATTAAACTGAATGGAGTGACTTAAGACTTGTCGTGGTATCTTCTCGTCCCAAATTGTATAGTCGTATCATCGACGTGAGCCTTAACTCTTCGAAACAATCATCTAATCCGGATGCGAAAACTTCGTCTTGAATTGAACATCGCCACCCAAAGATAATGGCCGCACAGTCCTCATCACCAGCAAAGGTAAGCTAAACTAATTATTTTTTAGTACATTAAATGTGCCGGCAATAATGGTAAGAAGCATGGCGACGGAGCTCATAATAATGGCAGAGATTAATACAACGTCAGTTAATGGCTCTTAAGCGTCAGAGAGAGAGCCCCTATTTAGTCGTCTTGTCAGCAGTCGTGAAGTTTGTTGGACTCGTATTTATTGTGTATTGTGTTACTACTTGTTGTAATATAAGAGCATATATAGCATCATATAGATTTTCCAAACGAACCAATTCCTGGTGCCAATGCAGGGATTGCTCAGATAATATCTTTTATCTCAGTTTCTAAGATGAAAGAAGAAAGATAGGTATCTTTATCATTTATCTGAGAATGAAGACCCCCAGAAATTTATCTGCATCTTTATCTGAGCAAACAAATCGAATTAAATTTTGTATCTCTATTTTTCTTTTAGACTAAAAGCTGCAATAAATTTTATCTTTATCTTTATCTAAATCTAGAGGCCGTAGAACATCTCATCTATATCTTTATCTGAGGCTGAAAGTCGCTGTTAAGTTTATCTTTATCTGAATCTATAGGTCGTAGATCATCTCATCTCTATCTTTGTCTAAGGTACCAGATAAATAGCAGACAAATCGCAACGTACGATTTATTTCTATCTCTATCTTTTTCAGAGAACTGTTCATACGACTAACTCTTCAAAAAATGGAAGTTTCTATCGCGAAATGCAAATTGTTTTTTGCAAAATACTGTAATACTGCAATAAGCATGGTTTACTGGACTGTTGCCGAGGCTATTATACTCCATGCTCTTCAACGTTCATGTGAAACGATTTTACATAATAAAAGGATGCAACTGAGCTACTAACCAATTTGCATGCTTAAAGGGTACCGATAGCTGAATACTATGGGGCTGTCCATATATTGCGTATACATTTTTTGGGCGAAAACCTCCCACCTCCCCCCCCTCGTCATCAATGGGCGTCATACGAGGATTTCCTCGATTTCAGACCCCCTCCCCCTCCAGTGTATACGCAATATCTGCACAGCCCCTATTAAGGAACCTGGTTATATCCCATTAAGAGCAATCAATATTCCTCTCAGTCAAAATCCTAATATTTTAAGTGAGGAATGGTTTTCTATTAAAAAACAGTGACCTTTATCTTTTATCCGAGAATTTTAGTCTGTAATATTTCTTTATCTTAGAATTTAAAGACCGTAACTTATCTTTATCTTTTATCTTAGATTATAAAGGCCCACGGATTTGTCTTTCGTTTTATCTCAGGTTTCAAAAGTGTGGGATTCATTTTTATTTTCTATCTTCGAAATAAAATCCCCAGTCATTTATCTTTACCTCTTATTTTAGAATTCTGACTCCCCTTGCATTTATCTTCACCTTTTATCTTAGAATTCTGACTCTCCGCGCATTTACCTTTATCTTATACCTTAGATTTCAAATTCCCAAAATGTATCTTTACCTTTTATCTTAGAATTCAAAACCTCAAAATGTATCTTTGCCTTTTATCTTAGAATTCAAGATCCCCTTAATTTATCTTTATCTTTTAAGTTAGATATAATTTTCATTATCTGAGCAATCCTTGTGCCAATGTTCGCAATTTTATACCCACACTACTTACTGTACCATGGACTTGACGAGGACCTACAGACTTCCCCATGGTCAGAAAAAATGACTTAGCTAATATTGATAGATTCTTTGCGGAAAGCATATAAAGTCAGGGGCGGCGGGAAATCATAATAATAGTGATGCGATTTTCGTGATTTATTTTCAAACGGGTATGTGGAGGTTCATGAATGTGAAATTTATACTCAGTCTTCGCAGCCAAACACTTCTCTAAATAAATGGACCTGCGGCTGAGTCCACAGCTCCATCCCATTCGATATATGATCCCGAACTCGAGTGTGTGCCGTACTAGCAAATGCGGCCGGCTCATTCAGAACATTCACAAACACACTAATTTTTAGAATCCTATTATCGGTTTTAGTATGCATGAGCAAATGACTTTTGTGGGGATGGGGAGTTTTGATGCGGGGAAGTTTCGTTTGTGGTTGCATCCTCTCAGTGAAGTTCTTCCTCATGTATGTCACCGTCCTGTAACTTGTGTGCAGCATAATTTTGTAAGATGAGGGACTGTGGAGAATCCATAATTCTTCTACATATTATATCCGCAGCGGGTGGACTGAAACTGACTTATTTATGCATAAAGGATTTTGCCAAGGTGCGCAACACGGGGTTAATTTTTTGTTTCTGCCTGCAATAATGTGGCGGGTTTTTCGTTCACAAAAGCGTCGCCCTGCCGTGGTTTTGATAAGTCATCGAAGTTTTTAACCTTCGCCACAGCTTTTTACCTCATACAAGTTACTTTTATGCAAGTGGATGAGGGCTCGCCTAGGCGAGCTCTGTGCTTCCGCTCATAAGGTAACTTTTACTATTAGCAATTCCCATTAGCGTCATTGGGACGGGAGAGCACAATAAATTTTAAATTGAATGATGATGAACGGGAAAGAGAGAACGTAATAATTGTAATTTAACTAAAGTCTACGGATTGGGAAGTTTTATTGGCAGAATTCAGCTTTATCTATGGTTATGTAATGGTTCCTAAAGGAGAAACACGAGCAGTACTTACCAAATCTAACAACAGTTACAATCTACAAATCGAGTCATGATATTCGAACAATTGATTGCTCTTATAAATGAAATCAAAGAGATTGACCCATTTAAAAAAGTTTTCATTACTAATGAAACATTTGAATTCAAAATTAGTGACCGGAAAGTTGTGTTCTTGTGTTTTTCTAACCGTGTTAGTGCCATCTTCGGACTTGTCTCAAACTAATACATGGACGGATCGCGGATATACTGAAATGTATTCTTGCTCATTATTAAACCAACATCACTACTTAATCTTGGAAGACTCACATAATTGGCTGCATCTAGTCCAAAAATGCCATACATGAGATCCCCAAATGCAATAAATATGTCACGCAAATGTGTCACATCAAGCTTGACGTTAAGGTCATGATAGTCACCTAAAGATCCACACGCAAATGTTTCGAATACCTTTAAAGCATGTTCATATTCCAAGTCTGATATAGTCGAGTCCGACAAACTTGAGTAAAAGCTAGTCTTTGGTGGTAAAGTAGTATCGACAAACTTGGAAAAATCTGAAATGTACTCGTACGGAAAAATTCCCTTACAATACAAAAGCTCCATGTCGTCATTAGAATAGCTTTCAAAAGTGGACCTTGCTACTTTGAACCTATCCCTCCCATCTTTTCTCATTATTTCCACCAACTTCTCCAAAGGGTCGGGCAAAAATTTGAGTGAGTCCACAAATCTAAGCTTGTGCTTGTGTGGTCTGTGTTATTCTCAAAATCTTTTCCTTTGTCTGACTTATAGCGTCAATTTTTGAAACGTTGGACTTGGTGGCTCCCCGAAGAATGAATTGACCATCGTACCCAAGATTGTGAAAAAACACAGGTATGAATGATATAAATCTCGCATTTGCGTTACAGATCTGATGGCTAAACCCTAGCACATGGTTTTTCAAACGATCATGGTGTGTAACTTTCACATCGTCATATGCAAATGGCTTCTTAAAAAAATAACAAGCCACTGTTTCACCTCGTTCGCGCTCCTGTTCAGGTGTCAGATCAGGAACAGCCTTAAATCGTTGATTTTTCAAGTATTGCAAGAGAAGTTCTGTCGCAAAAATAATGGCTTTCAGAAAATGGGAAGAAGCATCTTCCCTTCTGTAGGTTTCTTGTGCAACAACATTGACAAAACCATCACATATCACAAATGAGTATCCGCACGCAGTGTGTTCTGCAAGCTTGTGCGTTGATTCTGGATGGTCCAGGTCACAAACGAGCTTGTTGCACTCTTTACCATGTCGACATTCGTCTCGATATAGTGGACGAACTAACCTTTCGAAATCCGCGAACGCAACATAAAACTGTTGAATATTGTGATCATAGTTCGTAAAAGTAAAGAATTCTTCTTTTGGAAAGATAGTCCGTTGAGGCTTCATCAAGGAGCATTCATTTACGTGATAGTCACGAGTTTTAAGTGAACAAAAACCATTTGGACAGTAGTAGCAGTAAATTCTTTGTCCGCATCCGCGCGTGCCCAGCGAGGCCGAAAGGCCGGCTTGGAAATTGTCCTCTGTCTGTTTTAAAAGTACGAAATGACTTTGTACATCATCTGTGACAAGTAAAAGGTCAATGTGTTTTTTCTCAACTTTCTGACAAATGTAAAGTGGGAAAATGGATGGGACTTTTCGCATGACGATATTCGCAGTTTTGGAGGGCTCACCGTTTTCCTCATAACCAAAAACGTTTACAGATATCCCAGAGTTCAAGTCCAGAAACTTTGAAATCCGTCCAACTGTCATGGGAAATTTGATTCCCGAATAATTTAGTAATCCAATGTGATCTCTGTACGATTCTGGTTTCTTAGCTCTAGATCAAGTGTTTTTTAGACTTTGACCGATACAATGGGTGTAATTCCGCCAGCAATGACCACAAAAAACACTTGTCGTTGTCACTTTCTACTGACACGACACAATTTTTAGCTTTCAAACCTGGCGGAATATCGTTGTGAATGCAATATGAGTGAACCGCAAAACAAGCACCAAAATTCATACTACTGTGAATTTTCATTTCATGAAATTCGAATAAATCTAAAATTTCATCCATGCCTTCAGAGTTCAGACATTCATTTCCTTGCGCGACAGTGCTTGAAATTAGATGAACGGGGACCTAAATTTGAAATCAGGTCCTTCGCTTGGGACCTAAGAAAGTAGGTCCCATTTCCATGGTGACCTAAAATTAAATAGGCCTTTTATTGAAGACCTGGACCTAGACCTAAAAGACCGGACCTACACATGGAACTAAAAGACCGCAGTAGTAGGAGTTCAGATGGGTTTTGTAAAAAGAGGCGGGACCTTTGGGTCTATAAGCTCTAATGGGGGCTTCTGATTGGGGGTTGGAGGGCGGAGTTGGGGGTTCGTGGTTGGTTATACGATAGATTGTGGCCTTGGTCGATAGACTGGAGGTCATGGGTGAGTACTGTATGTGTACTATATGTATGTAAATGTAGTACATATTACATAAGTGTTTTTGTGCATACTGTACGAGGCTGTCTTGGGTGCATAACGATGGCATTGACCGTATAGCCTGAGGTTGTAGGGGTTTCACAAGTGCTCAATCTTGATGTATAGGTTATTCATGAGCAAGCATGACTTTGAAAGTGTACCCTCAGTATGATGTAAGATGCTACAGTTAAAATAATTCGGTGATGAATAATAGTAATTATATTGTACTAGCAATACTATGCGAACACTGCTTATCATATGCGCTCATGAAGCTATCATTATAACCCTTAAAAATTTCTTCAAAACGCCTTACGCAATGATGAACAACAATAACCTGGGGTATTTGCCCTCTGGCTAATACGCCTTTCTCACTCGAAAAACTTAATGTATCGAGGCTTGAAAGCGCAAAAGTGTCGACAGGGGATAATTATGAAAAATAACTTTAGACTTCTACAGCTAACTAATGTTTTTCGCATCATATCATCTCATATTATTTTGAAAAATAACAACCTTGGAATTTTATCCTCGAGGGAAAATGCACATGTCTCTCTTAAAGCATGTATTACATTTGAGTTTGAAAGCATCACACTGTCTCATATAATTCCGAAAAACATTAACCTTGAACTTTTCCCTCAGGCGAATGTGCATGTTCTTAAATCATATATTACATTCGAGTTTGAAAGCATCACACTGTCTCGTATAATTCCGGAAAACATTAACCTTGACTTTTTCCCTCAGGCTAATGTGTATGTTCTTAAAATATGTAATACCTTTGAGTTTGTAAGCATCGCATTGTAATAAATGATTCTGACTAATAATAACCTTGAACTTTTTCTCTTAGGGGAATGTGTATGTCCATGTTAAAATATGTATTACCTTTGAGCTTGTAAGCGTCACATTGTAATAAATGAATCTGACTGATAATAACGCTGAACTTTTGCCCTCAGGCAAATGTGTATGTTCCTTTTTAAATATGTATTACCTTTGAGTTTGAAAGCATCGAATTGTCACAAATGATTATGAAAAACAATAACCTTGAACTTTTGCCCGCAGGCAAATGTGTATGTTCCTTTTTAAATGTATTACCTTTGAGTTTAAAAGCGTCGCATTATCACAAATAATTGTGAAAAACAATAACCCTAAACTTTTGCCCTCAGGCAAATGTGTATGTTCCTGTTTAAATATTTATTACCTTTGAGTTTAAAAGCATCGCATTATCACAAATGATTGTGAAAAACAATAACCCTGAACTTTTGCCCTCAGGCAAATGTGTATGTCCCTCTTTAAATATTTATTACCTTTGAGTTTAAAAGCATCGCATTATCACAAATAATTGTGAAAAACAATAACTCTAAAATTTTGCCTTCAGGCAAATGTGTATGTTCCTTTTTAAATATGTATTACCTTTGAGTTTAAAAGCATCGCATTATCACAAATAATTGTGAAAAACAATAACCCTGAACTTTTGCCCTCCGGCAAATGTGTATGTTCCTTTTTAAATATGTATTACCTTTGAGTTTGAAAGCATCGCATTGTCACAAATGATTGTGAAAAACAATAACCCTGAACTATTGCCCTCACGCAAATGTGTATGTCCCTCTTTAAATATTTATTACCTTTGAGTTTGAAAACATTACATCGTCACAAATGATTGTGAAAAACAGCAATCTTTAACGTTTACCCTCAGACGAATGTGTATGTCCCTCTTTAAATATGTATTACCTTTGAGTTTGGAAGCACAACAGTGTCACAAATGAATAAAAAAACAATAACCGTGAACTTTTCCTCTTCGGTGAATGTGTATATCCCTGTTAAAATATTTATTACATTTGAGTTTGAAAGCATCACATTGTCCCAAATGATTCTCGAAAACAATAACCTCGAACTTTTTGCCTTAGGCTCAAGTGTATTTACCTTGTAAATTGGTTACTGCATAAGGGTTAGAATATAGTAAACTTTCTCGTGAGATTGCCTTCTAGCTACCGAACCTTTTCGGCATGAAATTGCAATACCAGTGTTTTTCCTTCGCATTAAAGTGTCTCCTGTGATGCTCGACAACAACGAACTTGTACATTCACAGTTTGATTCCAACGTCGTCCCAATTTGCATTACTCAGTACCAAGGGATTCAGAGATATTAAATTACTTCTCAATAGTGATGAACAACGTCAAATGTTGACGGTTGTCTGCGACTACCACGCTTGAGATACTTTTTGTTTGGATTAGGATAAAAATAAAACATGTTGGAGTATGAAAAACAGCGATAATTAAAGAAATGTCTTCGGATTGCATATCTTGTCGCATATATCTTGAATTTCACAGGTGTTGAATGCCTAGATTTTGTCCGACGTCAACTTTCTTGTTGCTTTGCTTCGAGTTATTATTAACGCTTATGGACTAGCTGTTCTGCTTTATGTATGAAAACTTTGGAGTAATTTGGATTATAGTTTAATGCTTCCGATGAGAACCGTTTGATGAATTCGAATGTTATCTACCAAATTCAAATGTGAAAACGTAAGTTAAAAAAATCATTTGTAATTTGAATTTTTTTAATTTAGTTCATGTTTTTCGGAATATTTTTTACCCAAGCAGAAGGGCAGACATTTGTTGTGCACTAATTTTGTCCACAGTAAAAGTAAAATTGTTAATTCAATATGAAATGTGAAATATGGATGAAATAAAATAACAAGGGTTAAAAAATTAGTTGGAAAGATATTGACGCATTAATGAATACAAATATTCCATGCCTCGCAATGAGATCTTCATTCTTGTACCAACCCAATTACCACCATATTTCTGGATCTTCTCTAATGGAGCCAAAGAGCCCATTAACAATTCATACTCCCCAAACGTGTTTCGATGAACTCTAATCCTTACAGAAAATACATTGGGCAAATCTGAATCTTGAAAGTACGAAAAAAGTCCTTTTACATCATTAGGAGCTTCGAGTGCTAGGTCTTGATTTTCCGCCAAACAATGGAATTAGAGATTCGAACGGCCGT
>WJFA01000222.1:0-51677 GCA_009870155.1 Pseudobourletiella spinata | reverse complement strand
ACAAAGCTACACTTGGCTCACAAAACCTTGATTCCCCTTATGGCTGGATTTGAAGACAAGTGTCAAAAGTGACTCCCTGAATCACTTAAGTAAAAGACGTAGACAGGAGTGTGGGTCCCATGAGTACTATTACGCCTGCGCGTCCCCGCGCAACAAATAGCTCAGTCAGAAAGATACGGCCAGTTGAGTGGATAGACTAAAGCTTGTTAGAGAAATAAGATTTTCCTTTAAGGATAAAATCCTGTACATACCCTACTCTTACATATACTAGGACTACATAGATCCGTTGCCTGCCCTGGATGAGATGACTGACTGGGGGATCGCTTGACCGTCCGTCTCTTTATCCATTTTCTCCCGATCCGAAAAACGGAAATATATATGTACACTTATACATATGTATGTATCTACAGGGACAGAGAGCACTACCGTTAGTCATCTTTTGCACTCTTTTCCTCCTTTGTGCTTCCTTCCTTTTGCCAATACAATGGAACTAGTATATGAGCACTTTGGTGGACATGATTGAGAGAGCATGACTCGTCCGACTTGTCTCTTTCCCTCTCTCTCTCTCTCTCTTTCTGCTCTCTTTCGGCCCTGTCAGTTCAACTCGGGCAAGTGCTCATGCAAAACATCCATATAGAGATACAGCTAACTTACGCACACATACAAATAACAATGTAGATATATATACATGTATACAGATCAGCTAGCGGACACGGCCGGCGTCCCCCTTGGCAATGTGAAAACAAATCAAACTGTCACTGTCATTCTCAACTCCTCTCCGTCCAAACATTTTACTTTCCCTTCAAAATTCTCTATTATTCAATGACAAAGTTGCCGGACAAAGGAATTTGAAAAATATGGCTAAACTATTAGGATTTGTCATCAGTTCGTTTCCTACACCATGTGTGGACAGTTTCTATTGTTGGATTCACTCAACTTGGCGCAGGCGTTCCGCGCTGTCCAACTTTTGCGGATATAGCCTCTACCAAAACCACGCTTGGATGGATGTATAATTATGTAAGAAATAAAATTCAATTCAAATTAAATCTAACAACAAGGGAGACTATTCACATGTCCGCGACGCATACGCGCGATACCAGATGCAACCTAGTGCCTACCCAGCAAGATACTCCCTCACAAAGAACTAGGTGCGGACACTCAGGTTTGACCCTACTGGAGGGTCACAAAGTTTGAGGTCAATAGAAGCAAAGAGGAGGTACGTGCTGGCTGAAAAATCCAATGTTAAATCCCATAAGATTTAGCAGTTTTTGATTTCGAGTCAGTGTTCATTAGAACACATGTTACGTAATGGCTCGAAAATTGGCTACCGCACTTTTTGGCTCAGAAAACGATGAAGTTTTCAGAATATGTGAAGCATGCGTTTTTTAATCGTTTGAGTAATAATCGTAATAAGTTTAATTGTTAATTTTAAATAGCAAGTGTATAATACCTACATAGAAAAAATGAAGATGGATTTTTGCGGTATTTCTAGAAAATCATCTGAAACAAAACTGTGAATTCCTTATGGGACTTAATTAGGGATTTGTTAGATAGCACGTGCTCCCCCCTTTGCATCGATTGACCTCAAAAATTTATGGCCCTCTAGCGGGGTCGAACCTGAATTTCCGCACCTACTGCTTTGTGAGGGAGCATGCATTTGACAAGCTCTGTATTGCATACGCCAGTCGATGATGCGTGCCGCGGAGATATGAACAGTATCCCTTGTAAGATATCGTAATAAACATTATCCCTGATGAAATTACAAGGCAATCCAACTCGAAGACATTACAGGTGAGAAGTGAGATATTCCAATTTCCTTCCGTATGACCACAACTCTGTCAAGGTTTCCATAGCCGGAATAATTTCGCATGATGTGCACAGTGCTCTCACTGCTCAGATGCTGGTGTTTTCGATTAAGTGCTACAAAATATTATGACCCGTAAAGACTCTCGAGCAAATGTGCAGAGATCTTTAAGGGTTTTTAATGGGGAAAATTGGAGTTGATGCTTTTAGCAGTCTACAACATGGTTATCAGCCATGGATTTCGAGCCGAGCAGGAGAAGGCAGTCCTATGAACTTCTAATTCCTCCATCCTACTTACTGCTACAGAGTTTACCTTCTCCCCTGACCTTAAAGTCTGCTACGAGGACAATTTAATTTCCCTCCCCGCGTTATTATTTGCTTCATTGTTATGCACGCTTGTGGATTACTACAAAACGTCAGTCCGTTCCTCTTGTTGTTGACTGACTTTAAGTGGAAGAGAAAACGGCTCGTAAATGAGTGGAATGATTGAGCACTTACTAGAAGGGGCAACATCCCGCGTACATATAAGCTTCGTCTACGACGAACAAGCATCTAAACCCGCATGTTTTTATGCCGGTGTCGTTCACTGGTTTGTAGCTGGTTTTGTTGGTTGTGGTAGTGGCGGTGGTGGTGGAAATACCTGAATGGTCCTTTCAGGATCCACATTGGTAAAGTTACGGGAGGAGAACAAGACGACGGGGAAATGAAGGGTGCAGAATCAATTGTGCTTCATAAAATAAAGTTTCATGACTCACAAGAAGGGTAGTAAACATTGGCAGGGTGATCGATTCGTGTGATAATGCAGTCTCTGTATCTTCTCCATATATACTACTCCTTGAGGCTCTTTCTATAGGGTTCAGCCCCAGTCCCGATCCCTCTCTATCATTGTATGCACGTCCAAGTAAGTCAACAAATGAATATTTTAATGTTGTCACTGCTACGAGTACTACTGCAGTTACTCTGTCGCCTGCAAGGATTCAGTTCCATGGATGCAATTACTGTCATGTAACCATGGCTCGTCTTATCTGATCTCTGACTGTCGTAACACATACAAACATACACGCTCAATCACACTCATGCATACGATGGTTGCCTATGAACTTGTCCTCACTCTTCACCAAGCTTTAACTCTATTTAATAACAGACCAACGCGAACGCCACAACTTTCACAGCCAACAGGCAGCTTCACCGCACCCCTCCCCTCCTCATTCTTATCACATTTTTATGTCCAATTTTAGGTCTACGCAGTCATATCTACAGAGTTTTCAGGTCACTGCCGTGTGTGCCCTTGACGTTTCCGTGGCAACAATGACAATGTTCCTCCGGAACGGGCTTAATGTACTGGCATAAAGTTAATGGGTGGTGGAATTCCTCAGTACATATGTACATATATTATAAATGGATAAAGGTTATGAGTGAGTGGGGGGAAATCAGAGAGGGGTTGCAAGAGGAGTTGGTGTGGCTGGTTGATCTATAACGTAAGTGAACGTGTGTGAGTATGTATGCGCGTGTTCATGGTGACAGGAGTGGTGGTAGCAGTAATAGTAAAGTGGAGGCCACCGCTCAAATTTATAGGTTTGAGTGGCTGTGAAAAATGGTGAAAATTGTTGCTGGAGAGTAAATAGGATATTATGATAGAAGAGTGGCGTGTCGTTCCGAGAGCAAAGGTTGGACCAAGCAATGAAGAGGGGCAAAAGGAAGAGTGAGAGTTGGAGGGAGAGAGAGAAAGAATGAGAGAGATGAGCATAGGGAGAGGAGTAGCGAGTACTGGTGGTAGTACTAGAAAGTGTACTAGCAGTATAAGGAGGATGATGATTTGGGAAAAGAGACACAGTTGTCTTTGACGGTGTACATGTGAGAGGATGGTCCTAAGCAAGATGAATTGGGTCGGGGCTATCATGAAGGATGTTTGAAATAATGGCTAATTTGTCTGGCTCTCTATCCCAACCCAAGGCTCTAAACTACCGTATCCATCATCGTCTAATGTTTCTTGTCAAGAACACCGCAACCTCTACAAATATATGCTTCTATGTGTGTGTATGTGTGTACATATACATACATGTATATGTGCGCACAGGAGGGCACTTAGGTAGACACTACTCGGTGCTATGCACACACCTATACGCATCCATACATTTCAGAACCTTTCTCTTTTCTTCTTTCTCCCCTAAACGTCTCTTTTTCCGTCTTACCAGCCGTAACAATCCTCATTCACTTTTTTCAAAGAATTCACGTCTCGCAAACTGTATACAGGCGCGCACACACACATACATTCACACACTGCCTCCTGCTGCGTAAGCCGCTTGAAGAGGGTTAGAGTTAAAAGTCATGTGACCCTGTCCCTGTGTTAATGGCTGACACGTTGTAGGTTCCGCGGACTGTCACCACATAGTATATAGTATGTGCCTGCCTAATTCCCTCCGCTGAGGTATTCATCACCATGGTTTATACGCCCGCCTCTGGTAAGCTGGAACATCTAAAGTACTGGCCCGCCATAACATATAGTGCAGTGTATAATGTACTATATCTGTGCTTGCTCCCGAGTATGTGCGACGGGGGAGAATGGTGTCGTGGAATTGTAAATCCGAGCCGTGCTAAATAAAAACCTACTTGAATCTTCCTTCATGTTCTTCTTCGTCGTGGTCGTCGTGTATACAGAAAAACTTGGGTCATATTTATTTATGCCATTTTGAGCTGGAAATATTTTAAGGGAGCAATTTTCCTAACGGAGAAGATACTGCCTATTTTCCCAGGATGAGAGTGGGAGTAGAGTGGAAGTAACACTACAGGCTCACGACTCCTAATACGCCAACTTCTCTTCCCGTTAGACACAGACGCACGGCAGTGTGTACACACCCCGACGGACGAACACATCCTTACACACACACGCACACACAAATATCCAACAGCAGCCCAATGCTCCGGTCGTGTAGACAAGAAATAATACCATACAATTTATATCGCTCTTGATTTATATCTCTGGCCCTATTATCACTATCACTTTCTAAGCTCTGGGTCTGGGAAGATATAGCGGGAGAGAGAGAGAGAGAGAGAGAGAGGAGACGGAGAGGGAAGGAGGACATAGGGGTTACAAGATCCAGTAAAAAATACTTCTCTCACTTCATCCATAGGGCCTATTTGTGTCCGTATATAAAATTCTACACATATTTATAGGCATACTTGTACATAGATGTACCTATATAAATACCGATATATATTTATATAATTGTACAAGAATACATAGTTGGTGAGGAAATTTGGATTTTTTTCCAAACGTATAAACCTTTTTGTACCATTTGTATGAACCTGCGTCAGGGTGCTATTAGGCGGACAGTCATGGTCGTTATAGTGAGAAGTGGAGAGATATATAATGTACACTGTACCTGACCTTTCAAGACTCTTTCAGCCGTATGGACAAGAGCGGGAAGGAGGGTGGTAGAAGGGAGTGAGAGCGAGAGATGGGTTTAAACGTGAGAATTTAGCGGACAATTGGAGGGGGAAAATAATAGCGGAAATCATTGCCAATATCACAGCCCTTTTACGCCTCACATTCACCCTCTCTGTTTCACTCCAGGTTGGCCCAGCGAACGTTTTAATCCGTTTAGCAGCCTCAATGAGGAGTGCACTGTGACCGTTGTAATGGGCGTAATGGGAACATAGCTTTGAGCCAACTATAGTTTATATGTGCATGAGTGTGTGTGTGTGTGTGTGTTTGTGTATTGTGGTTTACTGGGAGGACGAGACAGTAGCGTATTTCTGTGGGAGCCATTGCGCGTCTTTCTGTGTGAACAAAATTGGAGTTGTTAGTAGATCAAAGGCTGTCGACAGTTCAAAGTATGCCGTCTGAGAGAGAGAAAGAGAGACGTGCACAACTCGTTAAATATACCCGTGTTGCTTATACGCTCAGCCCCAAATTCCAAGAGTTACGCACCTCACGTGCATATGTGTTCCTAAGGATAGAGGAAGTGGTGGAATGGGCATCTGCGTACAGCTCAAGCCTTGTGTAACGTTTCCATATGCAGCCATATCATGTGTCCAGCAGAGTTAAATAACTCTTGCCAGGTTGCATGAGTATGTTTGTGCACACTTCATCCTTACCGTTGAATGGTTGTGGGTGCGTGGTATGTGAATGTGTATATGTACAGAATTGCTATGAGTGTGTGCTCAGAGAAAGTTTTGCGCCAGGGTAATAATTACACGGGAAAACTTGCTCCTGGAGTAGGAACAGTGGCGTCGTATATGTATCCGCACAAGGGCAGCTTGTTTTCCCTCAAAAGTTTATAGGATGGTAAGGATTTAGGTCCAGACCTAATGACAGAAGCTGCAATTAATCACGGAATCTCTGGCATCAGGTTGTACCTTCATACAATCCTCTACTTCCGTCCTACTATTATGTGCGCCATCCTACCATTTGCCCTTTCGCTCAGAGGGACTGTTGCCTCTTCTATAGCACCTCAACCCCCTTACACACTTGTAACAACTCACTTTGCTCCCTCTCATCAGTCCTTCCGTTTTTGAAAGGAACTACTGAATAAAAACCATTTTCTTTCCACACCAGGAACAACAGGACAGGGGAGAAGATGGTACTATAAACGAACCTTCGCTCCCATTCCCTCCTCCTCCTCTATCTCTCCCTGTCGGGATGATGTGGAGACTTTCCCATTTATAGAGCCACTTTATCCGTAGAATTTTATCAGGAGAGATACAAACTATTTATTCTTTTCTCGTTCCCCCTCATCTTCTCAGGAATGGAAAACATCTCCAAACCCTCCCGCCTCTTCCCACAGCCTATGCCGAGACCCGAGACCAATCGTCTGACAAGAGTTAGGGTCAATGATCCAGAATAGCTTTTATGTGGGTCTTTTTAGATTAAACATGTGAGAATCCAAATTAATCGGACTATCATGGTGAATTTGTATGATAGCAACCACATTAGGTTTGACAGGTGCCCCGAAATACTTAAAGCCATTATGGTCATGACTGTAGATGCAGTAGTAGCCTGTTCTGATTTAGCACTGTAGATAATTCGGAGCGGAGTGGGGAAAATAGGTTGTGACAAGGATCATCAGGGTTTCGGACTTATTTTACCCGATTTTTTGGGCAGTCATAAGGTTTGAGAACTGATTTTTATGATTCCCCATCGTTCAAATCTTTCTTCGCGCCACGGGGAGGCCGTTTCTGTTTTTAATACCTTTTAGGACGGGATAATGCCGGTCCGACGTATGCACTAGCAGGCACTTATATGCGCGTATAAATCCTCCGCACTCATTTCTCTGCACACATTGTTACTAATGGTCCCCGAACCTCCTGCTGCAATGTACATAAGCCTCGCTGCACGACTCTTTTTTCACTTACTCTTTCTCTCTCTGCCTCCCTTTCTTTCTTGGTCCCTCCCCAAGTTGCTCCGAATTTTTCTAACCAATTCTGCTTTATGGTACTAATGCATCAAAGTTGAGAAAAAAGAAGAAAAGATAGTGAGACGGAATGGGAGAAAGTGCGTTAAAATTCGAAAAACTCTGGCTGATTCCAGTGGAGAGGAATCAGCTGGTAAACGGTGGGTGGCTCCGTAGGTCTCAATAGAATAACCTTGGTAGGTGTTTGGGTCTGACTGTACATATATGTGTACCATATGTGCGTGTATCTAAGTATATATGCTACTCTTCTACATGTTGTGTACAGTTCTATTTTTACAGTTTGGAGAAAATGATGATTACGGCATAGACAGATAGAGGGAGAGGATCATGGATGGGAGTGAATTTCTATTACTGAAATGATAGTAGCCGATTATCAAGCCAAATGTAAAATTGATTCCAGTCGTTTTCCCTCACATTGTGCCCCCCTCGATATCCTTTTATTTTCTTCTATATCCCCATTGTTATGGAGGAAGTTGAGATTCGTAGCATGTTGCACCAAGTCCTTTATCCCAACGTATAAACGCCGCATGAGACCATAGCTGAAATGGAGTCTTGCTGGATTATTCTTCTTTCTTCTCGGAAAATTCCCATTTGATCCATTAAAGCCATGGTACTGTGACATGTTAGTATCCACACATGGCATCCCTTTAGTTCTGTACGCAGGAAACCTTGTGGGGATGAGAGCAGTAGTGACGGCGGTGACGAAGACGAGGACGATGATGATGTCAGGCTACTGGGTTTGTCTGTCTGCGCGTGTTTGTGTGTGTTCTTTTTCTGATTTGCTGATAAAAGCTCAATCAGACAAAAACATTGCTCCATAATATACGTGTGTTGTGTGTAGCCCATGTGGTGTCCCCCTGAATAGAGTTGTTTTTGTTGCAATGAAAAAATTCAGAGTTGGCAAAAAAGGATATTCACGGGGAATGAGCGGACAGAGAAGAAGAGAGAGAGAGAGAGATGGAGAAAGGCGGGGGAGGGAGAGGAAGGGTTTTGGAAAACGTATAATGAAGGGGATCATATGATGATGACATGAAGCCGTAAGGCTTTCCTTGAATCTTCCTTTCAAGAGACTATGAAAGGGCGTTGAAAGCGGAGAAAAGGATAGCCTATCGCAATTTCACCCTCTCGTCTCCGGACACTGGAGTACAGCCGGTGCAGACACACGCCGGCGTAACTACACACCTCCACTTACTTGCACGACGAGTCCACATTAGAGGTGAGGCCCATGAAGGACATGGGCCCTTCGGTTTGGCAAACGTGGATGGGCGGGCGGCCAAGCCAGAGGCTTTGGCACGGGCCGCCCATGCGGTACATTTGTGAGCGCACCGCGCCCACGAATGCCCACGCGAAGTAGTGTTCTCGGAAAAGTCATAGTTCCAGATGGTATACAATTTTTAGACTCTAGGCGAATACAGCAGCTGATGAATTAACGGTAGAATTTTGATATTCCAAGCCTCTTTGATGTTCGAAATCTCCGAGGTCGAAGATTTTGGATCGTACCAGAGCCTCTTTTAAAGTATAGATTAAATTTCATTCTTCTGTCACAAAGCTTATGTTTTGAAGAACCAGGGAATACAAAATGCTAAAACAAGTTGATTAGCATATTGGTTGTACGGGTCCCGAAACATAATCAATCATCTTAAGGAGTCGAGTTATTGCCTATCGACAGCCTCAACCCAATATTTGGGAACTGTTTTTGTTGAAAAATTGGAGTACAATGTCGCGGTCATTCTTTGTTTCAAATTATCTGTCACAGTCTCACAATTGCATCTTTTACGGTTTCCCAGTGCATTGCAACAACTTAAAAATGTGTATGCCCATGGGCTGCCCACGGGTCCACATGGGCTAGGAATTCATCATCAAAGAAAGCCATGGGTGGGCATGGCCTGACCCGAACAAGATAACGTAAGTGATGGGCTGGGATTGGGCAGCCCACCTCAACGGCAGTTTTACATGGTCGAGCATGGGCATCAAAATTCCGTGGGCATCGCCTCTGGTCCACATACAAGGATACCGCACATGTCCACAAGAATATGTTGACCTCTACCGACAGTGACGCATCTATTCACAGATGCACACATACGCACCTATTCACAGATGCACACATACGCACCTATTCATACATGCACACATACAGATTTATTCACACATGCATACATGCACGTCTATTCTCATATGCACACATGCACATCAACCCCCATTTTCACACGTAATTACACATCCATCTACAAATGCGCACGGACACATCTACCCACCTATGGGCACATACGTATCTGTCGGCACCTGTACGCGCATATCAATTCTCACATTCAAATATAAATTCAATGCTCTTACATATCTATCAACAATTGCACACTTGCACCCTCACACCTCTATCCACATATACACAAATCCACACACGAACATGTGCACATGCTTTCGCCGGTAAACACACTCACATACCTATGCACACATGGTAACACACACGTCTACCCATACACTTCCATCAACACTTGCACACACATCTATCATCACTCACGTAGACCGCTATATACACACACGCATATCTACACATCACACGCAAACCTAACCACATTCGCACACACGCATATGTATTAACATTGGCTTACGAACACACAATAATCTATCTAATCATGCACACACCCATAGACTTGCTCACTCTACATCCTCAAACATATCACAAGGAATAACAAACATACTCATAAGCGCAGAACCAAACCTGAGTTTGGACGCGTGAACACTTAGTTGCATCAGAACCACGAACAAGTTTCTACTTGTATACTACTACAAAGACAGATGCATTATACAATTATTACACCTTAAGCTCACTCATGTGTACACACATGTGGATGGAAGCTAGGGCCTAAATGAGATACAACTAAGGATTGGTTGAAGGGATTCCACAATTTTACCAACACATGATCACCATTGCACCACCCATCCCTTCAAAGTACTGCTTTCTCCCGTTGAGAGAGAGAATCTTTCGTGATGTTAAGAGACGTCTACTGTTTGAAAGTGTATGTTGCGACCGCCGTCTATGCGTACGTCTTTTAAGATGGGACAGTGGAGGGAGGAAATTCAGATAACATTTGGTTGGGGAAAGAATGAAAACCAGCGTACTTAAAGGATTCGTGAACTAAAGCTAACGCTTTGGATGAGCTGCCTTTACTCCTAGTTTTACTCAATATGTATAGACGCATGCGGAAGGGAGTGTAGTACTCCGCACTGTAACAGTCCCACAGATGGATTGCCATCTCATTTTCTAGCTAACATACACACATATTCATCCGTACATCCATGGTCGTGCCACACTAGTGCAGGATAGATACTGATACTGTGAGAGCGAAATAGATAAACCACACGATGGGTAGAAATCCCGAATAAAACACTAAAAGGAGAGAAGGACATTTACAGTTGCAGTTGCTGTAATACGAATGAGGGTCCCGAAGGTTTTACAGTGTCACTTGCCCCTAAGCTACTACCGCCGAAATGCTACGGCCGTCGGACCGGTGGTATGGCAGCGGCACTGAAAAGGCCAGTAGGGGACACACAGGGTTTTGTTAATGTCAATATGAGTAGCTTAAGTGAGAGAGAAGTCCTCGGCACACATCTGCCATTATAACGACAGCAAGTATGGAATAGGGCATTTAATGTATAAGCATTCCCATATTTACGTAGAGATGGAGAGAAAACAGGAGAATGGATAAGGTTAAAGCCGGGTCAATGGCAGTAGAATGCAATGAGTGTGCTGATGTAAGATGGAATAACTGCTGATACAACAGTTGTGTGCGTGTGCACGTGAATGTGTAGAGGGTGCCCTCCTGGTTCAAAAGTCAGTTACATGTACGTAGCACCTTGGCATGAGGGGGGCCTGTCTATAAGCATTTGCACACTTGCCGACGTTCATGTCTTGCTTAGCCTCACAGTATCTTCTCTCCACTCACTGGTTCCACTCCAACTGGATGAAGGTTTTAGCCGTGCATGTCAGGCGGCGCAGGCATTACCCCCCGGTTTTCATACGGTTTTGGTTTTGTGGCGCATTCAAACGGATTCAATTGTGCCGGAGGAGCAAGAGACCAAACGTGGAGTATCACTGTTACGATTTCCAACTCTTTAAGAGATTCACTCCCCGTTGCGATACTTGAATCCCCTCCTCTTTTCATTCGTCTTCATCCTCCTCAACTTCTCCGTCGTCGTTTTCTTCTTCTTTTTCGCATCCTTCTCCCTCTCGCCCAACAACAAGTATACATTCTTCCAGAGAAAAGGCTTTACTTCTTGAAAACCAAAAGCTTTTTATAGTTTAGTTCAGCTCATTCAGTTTCGTTCCGTTCTAGATCGGACTTTAGTTCCCCTCTTTTTTCGCCTCTTTTCTTCTTCTCGTCGTCATCTCCTCCTTCTACTCTCACTGCTCTCTCCTCTACGCTCTGAACCTTTCTTGTGAGCCGGAGACCGAGAGAGTACTATCAGAGGGTACGACCGGTATCTTTGCCAGATATTTTATCTGTACAAACTCGGAATAGACTAAAGAGAAGCGGCTGAATAGTCATTTGATGGGACGGAAATCTCATTGGAGGTTTTTCTCTAAACATCTTCATGCCCTCTCCACAGGTTCTCTCTCTCTCTTGCCGCTCTTCCCCCAGTAGAATGGTTGATGATGAAGCAGTACGTGAGAGTGGGTGGACCACTTCTCTTCCACATACGCTCCCGCTGTACAAACAGTATTAATTTTTATTGCGGAGGGGAAAGCAGTAGGCGACTACATCCATGGCATTTGATTTAGGCGAAAATTCCCAAGGATTATCCATCTTACCCTTAGAAAATCCCGACCCCTTATATATGTATAGTATACACTACAGTATGTATATATACACGCATATATGTACGTATTTTTTCTTTACTGGGAACATTAGTATGCTTCTGTGTGTAAATTAATTGTACGAATCGTGGTAGTGGCTCATAGCCATTACTTCCAACTGATTATAGCCTTCTGAGATGGTGGAGAGGGTGAAGAGTGGGACAAATAATAGAAGTGCGGTAGGTGGATCCATGTAAGTGTGTGAGTATGTGTATGCAGACAGGGCCAGTACAGGGAGAGCATAAGAGGAGAGAAAGCGAGAGAGAACGCGTGTCGTAAAGACAGTGTGTTGCATTCCGAATTTCGGATGACAGTGTAGTTTCCCCAGAGAGAAGAGGAAATCGACGAGTTAGAGAATACATCCATTCCACGGCTAGTTAGCCAGGATTTGAGTCAGTTTCGTTCCTCTTGCTTCGGTTTACCCGTGAGGAACGTTTGATCCTCTTTTCTTCTTCCCACCAACAATAACAATATCAACAACAACAACGGGAGGGAGAAGATATAAATGTACAGACAACACGCTGAAAACTGCAGCAACAGCAGCAATACCAATACCAACAGCGGAGAGAATGCAAGCTATGAGAGGAGGGAGAGGAGAAAGTGTGAGCGGGAAGCAAGGGAGTTGTTTCCTGTTCCAGAAAATTTTCAAGCCAATCATGTAAGCCGGGAAATGGAATGACGAAGAAAGCGACAATTCACCCATAAATATTAGAGGAGTAAAAGGAGGATGAAACTTGTTTTTCCGGCTTCCAAATTTGTGGTGTACTTCATATGAGACGGGCAGCCGTGACGGTAGTGGGTGGGGACAATGGCTCGAATTAAATAACTCCGCAGTGTCATGCTTTGTCATAATTGTAAAGTAATTCGACTGTGAGTGGGAAGGGTTACGTTTAGGGCCATAAGTGCGGAACACGTCTCTTAGTAGACCGGGAACCGTGTCTACCACATAGGAAGTGGAAGGTACGTGTGTGCTGGTGTGTGCTGGGCAAGGAGTTCCTGAATGTACCTCTTGTTTTATGTGTGCGTACGTGTGGTGTGAGCTTGTGAAAAGTTGAACTAGTTCGAGGTTAAAGAGCTGAAAATGTAAGCGGAAAATTCATGTATTGCATCAAATGGGGGATCCAAATCCGAAAAAATACCCCCGTCTTTAATATGAGATGGTGAAGAATCGAACTATGCTTCATTTCCACTCCCTTTCCCCCTTCTGGTTCATGCTCGGAATAAAAAGTTATACTATCCTCGCTCTGTGTCTCTCTCTCTTCCCGCCTCTACCACCACTCTCTCCCCATGCTCCCGTTCTTTCCTTATATTTGTGGAAATAGGCTCTACGGATGACTTTTTCCTTGGCACTCATCCGTTCACTTGACGTCTCCTACACTTTGTCGCTCAAGCTAAAACTCTCGACAAGGTTTTGCATGACTCCGCTTTTCCTACATGGATCACATATTACATATATTATGTACATACGTGTATACATGGACGAATCCAAACTTTTCCGAGAGGTGTTTGTTCAGAATGGCTCTACTGGGCTTTAGCTTGCGCACATGCACACACACACATCCAGATAGTCATAGACACAGTCAGAACCTATACGGATACGGTGCAATAGGACAGACTGGAGAAGCCACACAAGTCAGAGAGTCAGTCTCTATTCAGCCCCACTCACTCAGTTTATACAGCCACAGTGTGTCAGAACCTATACGGATACGGTGCAATAGGACAGACTGGAGAAGCCACACAAGTCAGAGAGTCAGTCTCTATTCAGCCCCACTCACTCAGTTTATACAGTCACAGTGAGGGGGGGGGGAGACATGCAGCAAGCATTTTTACGTATCCCATAACGAACGCATATACTACTGCGCGACTATCTCGTGGCTTCTTCCACGTCCCCACACCGTATGGAATCGTCAAACGTGTGAGGCTTCCGAGGTGTTGGAATGTACGCGCCAACACATATGCATGGATCCATGTAACTAGCTCCTATGCTTTTGTGGGTGGGTGTATATAAGTATGTATTTGGTTGGGCAACATTTCCAATTTCATATTACTTTCATGGTGTGTAAATATACAGGCGAGTATGGGACCCAGAATTTTTCGGGGGTTTCGGAGTGTATGTGTGTGTGTGCTCATGTATTCGTATATGTGAGGGTGCTGTGCTTATTCTGTTATGCTTGCCCATCTGTTGCTTTCAAAACTCTCCATCACACTGGCCCTACTTTATGATACTCTTGGGATCAGCCCAAAGGGCCAGCAGAGCAGTACATCTCACATCCCCTTCCCGCGCACTCCTATCGAAATTTTCTTCTACTTCTTTTACTTCTCCTCCTCCTCCTCCTGAAAGTCTACGGTTAGAGCATCCACTCTTGCCGGAGGTAGAGACGGCTATATACACGCTTGCCTCTCACCACCACTGCCGCCATCGCCATCACCACTACCGCAGGGTTGTACCACAGCTCTTTTTCTCTTTGTTGCCTATTGAAAGTGCAACAAGCTTGGAGAATGAACTGGCTGGAGCTGGAAGTCCTTGGTTTATGTTAGCTCTTCTCCCTCACCTCCAGCATCACCACCGTGCTCCTCCGATCTCTTTTCCTTATTCAGTTCCTCCCTTGGTTACTCACCCTTTCACCATTTCAAGTTTTTCGTCCTCTGCGTCAGACTTTCTATGGGAGATTTTGGAGGCGGGTGATAGAAAGATATGGACGGAGGCTCCCTCATGTCTCTCCCACCATCCTGGCGATAACCGCCTTATCGCTGAGAGCACACATAGTAATGAGTTTTCGACGGAAGCCCGGCTCAGGAGGGGTTTGGTGGTCTGCTACGTCCTGCTCATTCCATTATTATGAGCATGTATAGCTAGCTAGTGAGGCACATGTTCTCCCTTTGATACACCGGTGATCTACAATACCGCTGAAAGTTGTTGTGTATAGTACACTATTAACTAGCAGGGGAGCTAAAGGTTGATGGGATTAAGACGTAGCGGAGGTTAAACTGTCTTAACCTCTCCGTAATCGGAACGGTAAGGGGGAAAATTAATTTCGGAATTAACTTGATTGCTCCTAGGATAATGATGGGGAGTTGGAAGGGAAGTTGGACAGATGCTGGCGGGTGGGGCAGTTTAAAATGGCACCTACGGTGTGACCTCATACCGCTCCATGTCTTAGTAGAAGTTATCGGCGCTCCATGACGACGTCCACTGCAGTAGTATGAGACCTCAAAGCAAGACCCATAGCAGTTGATTCTCCCTGCCGACACCTCGACTCTTGTACGACGTCGTAAGGTGAGTTGAGGCAAGAGAAATGGAAATAATTAGCTTCGAGGGGTGTTCCTGGTACGGAATAATTATTACAATCCCTTAATATGAGTTCGTGGAAAGCGGGCCGGAGTCGAAACCAAAGTTTTTGGAAGCAAATTTATGTATCGATCGAGTCCGTACATGCTATTAGGAGCGGGAGGAAAGGAGCATTACTACGTAGGAGACCCTATCATTGATATGCCTCTCTGGCTATTTCCTGCAGTTGTATGGTTTGACAGAGTAGAGTCGAACTGATCGTTCCTTTCCTGGTGAGTCACTACAATCTCGGCCATGTTTTATTAAAACATGGCTGAGACAACACATTCCTTGCATAGGTACATATAGGAAGGTAGTTCGCCTCCATGCTTCTAACCACACTTCTACACACTAACTCACACGTATGCAAACATCTATGACTGCGTTCAAGCACATGTAAGCGTAAACTCAAACATACACACATCAAAGCACACAAACACACGCCTACATCTACGCGCGCACAAACGACTACATTCACTCATTATGGCCCACTCACACGCACACATGTATAATAATAAATGGCATGAATTTTCACCAGGTATATTTTTGTTCCGATTCCGAGCATTGCCCGTTCACAATTACAATGTTCAGTAATGGTGTTATAAGTCTGATTATCAAAGATGTACAGAATGAGAGATACTGCGGCTGCTTTGCATTCTTCCCAGTTTGACTCCGGTATTCTGGGTCGTCAGGAGAGGATGTTGTCATGTGTCCCTCTCTGAGGCGGAGCTCCTCCATATTCCAAGCTCTCATCCGAGTCTTCGTCCGCCGTACAGGGAGAGAATGCTAAGCGTTGGCATCTTCTCACCCTGAACCATTGGGTCAACCATTCAGGATTGAATGAGCTTGGGCAGTCGCTTAGCGTAATCTACTGCACGAGAACTAGTCTTGTTAGACCCTGAGCTAATGATCACACACATTTTTAAGTAAAATCATTGTCGCACGCCAACTATAAAGTGCTCACAAATACGCGCGTCCACTTACACTTTCGAAGGCACACTCAAATACACTTCTGCATATATGAAGAAACATTTACACACACTTCAATTGCATGCACACAAATTGTTACGGTGAGAATGGTAGGAGTGAGTCATGGGTGAAGAGCGAAAGCATTGAATATGTGTGTGATGCCAGAGATACTGTACTTAGAGTTTCGAAGAAAATGATACGTAGTTCCAAGTTTATTTACGTACAAACACAGGTAAGAAATAACAAAGGGTGAAAAATGTGGTTAATTCTTTCAATCTTACTGATTTCGTAATTGTAATTCCCCAAATTTAGATACAGGAAGGAATCCTTTTAGAAGCGCTCTTTTGTTCAGAACCGTTCTTTATTTTGTATTCTTCGCACACTCACCATACGCGTTCTCAGTACCTTAGCTAGAGTCTGATAATGCTATTAGTAGAGCATGAGTACAAGTAGCAGTAAAGCATGAATACAAGCATTACTAGAGCATTAGCATGCAATATGCTTCGTAACGACTGATTACTTAGTTAAGAGTAGCTAGAAAAATTTGATTAACTGTTTATAGCTAGCAATCAACATTAAAGTCAAGTAACCTATAACTACAGGAAACTCAAATCACAGTTCTCTAGCTGATACAGAACAAGGGGTCTTTATAGGGCGATTGAAGCTTCTGGACTGCCGCACTGGCCGGCTGGAACCAGCATCTTTATATAGTCGGGGTCAGTAATGTTAGGAATGACCACCGTAGTAGCAAGAGGGAAATTGACCCAAAAATTTGGACAGTAGTATACAGTTGAAAGTAGGTTCATCCGGTATAGTGCAAAGAAATAAACTTTCAAGCAGGAGAATGAGACATCGGCTTGACAATCAATTGCACATACATTGAGGTCACTCTCCTGGATCATGGTTCAAGTGAACCGGCAAAATAATTACAGTCATGAAGCTTAGGGCTATATATTCAAATTCTAAAAAGATAATGACAAAGTTCAGGGAAAAAACACAAGTGATGCAAATATGAACTAACGCAGTGAGTGTCACAGGCGTCATTTCCCTATTTTGTACATGAGAACCGTTATATTCTAAACACAAATACTAGCTCATACACCAACATTTAAACGTGCACACACAGATGAATGCGTATTATTACACCCGTCTGCGCGCACTTCCCCATGACAAGGTAATGTTTTACTCCCAGAAGCAGGAAGAACGCATGGGGAAGCTGAATATTAGCTAGAAATAAGCTGAGGACCCGAAGGCAGACGGCGGGATAAGAGGCAAGACGGCCATCCTGTTTCGCAGCTTTCACTTTATTTTCCAAATTTATTCCGTCTTACGACCAGCTTTTCACCCTGATTCTAATCTACATCCTGATTTTTTTATCCTAGGCCACCACCAACGCCACCAACTCTCTCTTTCTCTCTCTGTTTCTCAGCCTCTTCCTACTATACGCTATAACTAGGAAAAATTCAACAAGTCCTTTGTTCCACTCCACGCCCCTCTCAGCCAGTCTTCCTCCTCCGTTCGTTACATCCCTCTTTTCAAAGACAATAATAAAGCTCCCCCATAGTACTCCTTTTCCCCTTCATAATTTTTTCTCCTTATTTTTTCCAAAATTAAAAATTGCCCTTCCCCGAAATGACAATTAGGAATGGATAGAAAATGAAAAGAAAACAATCGACTGTAGTTTCCATCGTCCTTGTCGCCCCCTCACCTTCATAAAGAGGACTGTTGGAGAAGTTATCCTTTCCCGTGGACTTGTTTGTCCGAGACATTATCAAAAGACTCATCCCGCTCCTAGCCATATTGTTCTATGGGAAAGCAATTCCTCGTAAAATTAAGGAGGAAAACAAGCTGGAACTAATTTCGCCCTTTTAATTGAAAGCTGGTCGCGGCTGGCTCGGAGCTTATGTGAGACAGATGGACCCATCAAATACCTTTCGTCCATATCTCATTCCAGGTCGTCTCTGGTTGACATCCAGAGATATATGGAAACCCCCTTGAGCCGGGTAATGCATCTGAAAACAAATGGAACGAGCATATCAGTGTTGTTTCAGGTCATGTCCTCACAAATTCATCTGTAACATATAGCATTGTGGGTGGAGTATGAGTTTCATTGGGTTTGTCATCCCAATGGTCCGTGGTTCAGCACTCATGAGTTACCTCTGACATGAGGCATAATACTAGGTCAGTTTCTAAGTCGGAGCGGGAAATTTGACCAACTGTTGTGCCAAATAGTTAAAAAGTAATATGCAATGCTCAGAAGGAACGAAGTCAACTGAATCTCGCTGAAGAAACCAGTCTACTTCACCCAGTGAAAAAATGGGTCATGGGGATGCGGAGGAAGTATTTTGGTTCCGATTGGAAGGAAGAATGCTGGAATGGAGCCGGCTGATCCCAGCAGGGTTCTGGCCACAAGTGTAAATTTCTAGAAGCCTGTCCCTTCCCTCTTGTAGACGTTTCTTTCCCATAATATTCTATTTCCTTTGTTTCTTTCGTCGGATTTACTTCCTTTTTTCGTCGTTCTCATTGTCATCCTCATCCTGCTTTTCTTCCACTTTCCTCATTCTCTCCTCCGTCTCCGCCTCCTTTTTTTCATCTTCATTTCGATTCCATCCTCCTTTCTCACTCATACCCATGCATACACACACAACCACACAAAGGGGTTTGGTGGGGCTCCAAAGCGTATGCAGGATTTTTTAGTACTAAACTTTTAACAATAATTTTTTCTTCTCACTTCCTTGTTGACTTGATAAATGGACTGTGCACAAAAGACTTATGGTACTGCCAACGTTTAGCACTTCTCGTACCACGATTAAAACTACACATGAAGAAAGATGGGCGGGCGACTTCTTCACACATCTACACTCCCGTTCGTAGCGCATGTAAGTAACACCACGGGTCCCTCCGCGGCTCACAGTCAGTGGAAGAGGACATTCGTAGGTAAAACTTTCCCGTCCAAATTCATCCTTCATTCCAAGGCCCCGAATGTGGTCCTACACAGGTTATCGGCATCATCCGCGCATCTTCTTCTCCGAGTACATGGACCTCAGATCATTTCCATTGAGAATGTACCCACCGGGAAGAGAGGCTTCCAGAGCAGAGGTGAAAGCGCAAACGACAAGAAATCCGGCGAAGCTCAAAGATGAACAGAATGGATCTCCTTCGTACATTCCTATCCCCCGCTTCAAGAGATTTAAACTCGTTTCCATTAAATTAGAAAAAGAGTAATAGCCCAAATTCGGAATCGAGAATGAAATACATTCTCAGAGAGACGACAAAACTGAGCCTTGGCCGAAAACATGAGTAATAACGGAGTGAGAAAGAAGGGGGTAGAAGTCAGGCTCCTGTGAATTATGAGGAGGCATTTCACACTATATTCTAACTCTGATTATGGTATTTTTGGATAAAAAGATGTAGAAAAGTTGGCCAAGTACTGTGGCAGCATCGGAATGGAGTTGACGGGAGAACCTGTCTATAGGTTTCTATCCTTCTCCTTTTCCCTTCACTCCACTTCCACCTCCTCTTCCGACTGAATATACGTATATATCTGTCTAAGTAGGCACTTGGGAGATTTAATGGCCGGCCGGGTAGTCCATTCCATCAGAAAATATTATTTTAAGTGAAAGCTTGGGCGAGAGCACTTTAGTCAAGTCGAATTCACTAGATACAGACTGTCCTCTTCCATCAGTGAGTTATTTCTAACTCCACGTTGGTCGTATTATATTACGAGTAATGAAAACTGGACAAGAAAAGCTTTTAACTCCCGCACAATTTTCCCTCACAAGTTTACTTATTACATTTTTTCGCCTATCATCTTCCTCCAGTTTACAATTTATGTCACACCGCCGTCTTGCCCAGCGTCTTTTAGGACGGACAACAGGCCGCGAGAGGAAGATGATTATGACGTGTGCCGTTGGCCTGCTCTTGCTTGGACTCCCCTCCTGCCACCGCGCTCTACCATTGTTTGGAAATCGGCTCCAATTTCAATCCCCTTGCTGTTTACTGTCTAATTTTCCCGGCACTCCTCTTCTCCCCTTCTGGGAACAGATAACATGGCTAGCGTGTCGAGCGTATAGTACGTATATACCTGCCCACTCCTCATTCTGTACTGCGCTTTGTACTTACATGTATACGTGTAGAAATGCAATGGGACGTCCGGCGTAAATGACCCTGACGGTAGCGCCGGAGAAATGAGCTTGATGGGCAATGACGTCCAGTCCATATCCAGGGAATGGGAAGTGACCGCAAAGTAGATGAGTAAGTAGCCGGAAAATGCACCATCGTATTCCTTAATATGTGGGGGAAGCGGAGTTGGGATGGAGACAGTTGGCCACGTCATCCGTAAGCTACAGCGCGGGTAGAGAGGTATGGGAGCGGGAAGATACGGGCGGAGGATTTGAGTTGACTTTTCTTTTTAATGATAGCCTCCAGTCCTGCTGATTTATGTACTAATCAAGTAGGGTGCAGTTTGGCCAAAAGCCTATAAACCATTCCAGGCCGATGTCATCAACGATAGGTTGGAGTTGCGGTATCGCGTAATATGCACGTGCTTGATGATGGGGAGTGAGTATGTACATGGGAGTTAATCGAGGAGCGTGTATGTTTCCCTGTCCCGAGGGAGCTTAAAGTAGTGGTGGATGAGTGGCAAAGCAGTTATATATGTTCACGCGTATATGTGTGCGCCTATGACTGCTTGTATCAGAAGAACTTTATGTGTTGTGTATACGTGCAGGAATCAGTTTGAAAAGTCCTTTGTCGACAAATGACTTAAAGTTGAATGATTCCTCTGATATACGTTATGGATTTCGGAAACAAACGACGGTGGAGTTTGACTGATATACGATGAGCCGTCTCTCTCTCTATTTCCCTACTGCTTGCCCGTGACTAGGCGCGTGTTGCCTGGAGGCTGATGTAACTGCATGATAGCGGCAGCCTGACACGTGCAATGTACCACCATCCCTTCGTGTGAGCGTCTATTTTTTATAACTATTGCACTAGCCACTTTTTGCGGCTACCACATGAATTTCAACTCTATCGTATGCTCACTGGTAGCAACACTATTACTGCTAAGTAGGGGAGGGGGTATGACGCAGTGCTGGAGGAACTATACTGAGTCGTTAGGATTTGAACGGACCCTCTTTCTCGCTCCCTGCCTATCCTATCCGTTCCACACAACAATTTATTTCAGAAGATAAGGCCATTCCAGTGGGAACTAATTAAGCCTTGATTTCATCTCTCGACGAGAGAGAGACCCTTACTAAAAGTAAACACTCTATTTACCCTCCATTACGCCCGAAAGGGGCTCCTACAATGCATTTGTGACGCGGTAGGTTCTCTTCCCAAAACCTGGATTCATCTGTAGGACTATAAGGGAGAGGATCTGCCACTTAAAATTGAGCGGAGTGACAGCGGATGATTTTACTTCTTATTTGCATAGCAGCGGTAGCCACACCTCCAAGAGATTTCCAACATCTCGCCATCCGTTTTCTCACCACCTCATTTTATTTTTTTGAACCTCTCTGATGATTTTGTCACTTTGCTGTGGGGATTTTGAAACCATGGAGATTCCATACACATGCAAGCACATATTGAGTCAAAATTCTTGAAATGTAAAATCAGACATGTCCATCCTATGTTGTACCAGACATTCATTTCGTTGATTCTTTGAGGAATCTAAATGGAGTCGAGTGATAGTGGAGACTATATTTTAAGGCTACAGAAACTTATTTGGAAAGGGAGGTGCGGAGAGAGAGAGTGAGTGAAAAAATTTATTTGTACTTCCCACTCACTCCCGGAAAGCGGCGGTATGGATTACAGAAGAGAGTTTGGGTTGGGAGCGGGAATAACGTGCAGCAACGGTTCGTCCATCATATCCAGAATCCAGAGTTGGAATCAATTTTATTATTTTTCACACTGACGTCACGTCCAATAGCCGACCCCGGCAATAATGGGGGGCAAGTGGAGAGCCATAGATTCGAATTATGTCCTCGGCAAAGTAAACCGAGTGTCAACTGAAATATTTTATAATTTGTAAAAGTCATTTCCATCTGCATCCTTTTTCTATACTCCTACTATTACGTCCGCCCCTCAGCCTGTAGTCTTTATGGGAAAGCCCCTATACTCACAGAAGTATACTGCGGTCCATATACACACATACACTTCAACACAGAGCGTGGACATAAGCTCCCCAGCACAACTTCTGGCCCTCCAGGAAGTAAGGGGAAACTCCCTGTCGTACACCATGTCTAAAAATATACAAGCTCATGACCGGCACAGTACTGCAGTGTATGAGGCCCAAACATTGGGAATATAGCGTGTGCATGGAAGGATAGAGATTTGAGAAGGGTTTACGACATGACCGCCCGTGCGTGGAAGAATGTATGCATGCATACAGGGGTGAACTGGTGTGGGTGACTGAGGGAACGAGTGAGTTAGTGACTGAGTGAGAGAACCCTGTTGGTGCGGTGCGGGTGCCAGTTCCATGTGAAAAGTGAATCACTTGACTGGTTATGTAATTCGTGACAGTATGCGGCTCGACATGGGAAGCGCGTAGATAATTTATACACATATAGATTTTATGGGAAGAAGGAGGTCAGCTCAGAGCCGATGCATACATACATTCATGCACGCACACACAGCCACCTATTCAACCATCCTCAGGCTTCACGCACAAAAACACGCCGGGTCGGGAAGTGGGAAATAGGGATAGAAAAGTGATCATCATAAGTAGCTGACGACAATTCACATTGGATTCGTCGTTAGGGGATGAGTGGGAAAATGTGGAGGGTACGGAGGGTAATGGAGTTGAGCGCGGAGTCCTCTGTGCGAAAGAGCAAAGCGAATTCATCGGTCCAAATCAAGTCCAGTCATTACACAGTAGAGTGTATGTTTTGATTCCAATGGCAGATAGTAGTGCTGAATTGTGGAAAATCATGAGCGTACACACACTTTGATGGGACACACAATGCCGGGTGGATGTTGTGGCACGTGCCAACTTTTCCTGATCTTTCTAGTTTGCTCTTCAAATCAAAGTCTGGATGAGTTTTCCACTTGGCTGAATATTAAATCCTGCATGCTTTTCTCTTCGCCCGATTCTAGCGTTATGCACGTGAATGTGTATGCTTGTGGATGCAAACGCACTCCGCGGCAGCCCATACACATATATTTTTGCGTCCGTCTTTTCCTTTGCCCTGAACCTCTCTATCTGTGTCCGCCGTCGCCCTCCAACAACCCTGACCACTTTCCCTGTTTAGCTTGAGTGAGCGCATCGTTAATGTGCGTATGCGTATGGTTGTATTTGGCGAGGATGAGAAAATCTACTGGTTAAGCAATACTTTTTGTCCGACCAGCGCACTCATTATAGTCTCCAACTCACGGAAACTCTCTGTCTCTCCCTCACTCTCTGTGTAGCTCTGTATGAATTTACACATGACTGAATTTCCTCTTTGTAGTGTTGAGATAGGCCCTCTCTGTGTACGTTATAATTATTCCCTCCGCTCCCCATAAGTATGATTTACAAGACTGCCCCACTGAGTCTTAAAACCAGAAGACACTCCTTTAGGCTTCTGCTGCACCAAAAATCCATTACTTGCCCTGGCTCGCTATACTGCAGTGAGTTCTGCGCCATAATTTACAATTAACTTCTTAGCAGAAAACATCGATTTTGCACTCAAGATTTCCATATATGTATATATATATATATATATACATAAGTACAAGTTGGTAGCCGTCCTACGGACGGCAACCGACATGCCACTCCCACCGCAGTGCCTAGCAAATGGTTAAACTCTTGTCCGTAATGCAGCATTGAAACGAACTGAACTTAGTAATATAGCTAACCGGTACTTGTTCCTCTATGGGTTTTGGCGCCACTTGAAACCTCCGCCATTGGTATCAAAGGTATTAATACTTTAATGAAGGTACCAAATTCCCTTTATTGATGGTAATTATTTTTAGTGCTTTCAGCTCGTCAAGGCACACGAATTCATTCCGGCAGGTAAAATTCATGTAAAAAAGAACATCTGGCGGCTGTCAAAAGAATAACCGCAATGACTTTGCACTAGTGCTAATTTATGAAAACTAAATTTTCTCCCAGTATTTATCGAATTTGAACCAATTCAAAGTTTTCAATTTTTGGTTTCAGTATAAGAGTTTTTGATACCATATCAGTATCCGGGTAAGTATACTTACATGGGACACTATTCAGATGTCCGCGACGCCTAGCTCCGATACCATAGGCCATACACACCGTAGAACCAGTCCACAATGATACTCTCACAAAGCACTAGATGCGAAAACTCAGATTTAATCCTTCTGGAAGTCAATAGTTGCAGAGAGGGGATACGTGCTGATTGAAAAATCCCATGTTAAATCCCATAAGGATTTTAAAGTTTTTGATTTCGAGGAGGGATTAACACAAATACTGTATTACCTGACGGCAAGAAAATTGGCTACCACACTTTTTGACTCAGACAACCGTGAAACTTTCAGAATAAGTGAAATAGGTTTTGTTAACCATGCAAGTAACATACAACAGCATGAGAGGGAATTTCGGGATATTTTTTAAAATTCAGCCGAAATTGAAAACTGCGATTTTTATTGGACTTAGTATGGGATTTTTCAGTTAGAATGTGGCATCTACATCGAAAAATTCTGAAATTTTGTGACCTTCTTGCTAGGTCAAACCTAAGTTTCCGCACATACTGCTTTGCGTGGGAGCATACTAATTCACATGCTCTGCATTGCATACAGAGTCAATGCTGTGAGCCGCGGACACATGAATAGTTTCTGAATGGTTTTTGATTTTTGAAATATTTCAATGGATTCATTCGAAGATAGTTTATGATTATGCCCAATTCTGTATCACACAACTACATGCAAATTGTACTCAAATTGTAATATGTATAAAATGTATAAATAACCATAGGCTGAAAATTTTAGATGTTTGCTTAGATTTTTTTAGACGACTTAATAGTCGTCGAACTACTGGAAAATTTGATGAAAGTGTTTCCTTCTGGAAGAACCAGCTCTGTAATATTGCCGTCATTATGTAGATATGGCTTTGACCCATGACCCTCGGTCAACGATAGGTTGATTACTTTTGACAATGCGACACAGAATTGGACCGTAAATTTGAGGGTATTATTAGTTTTAGTCTTAGCAGCACGACTAAAGAGTGAGCCTAAAGTCTGACCTTTGACTTCAGGTCAGGTGGGCAGTCATAAACAATTTTAGTGAATATGCCGACGAATGTCGTGGTACCATTTAATTTAGCCTCGGATGCAAGGATGATGAATGGGCCAAAATTGTAATTTTTGACCTCTGGCTTTGACCAGAGGTTTATGTCAAATCAAATTTGAAAGCCCTATGGGTAATCCATGGTTCTTTGGCTTTCATTTGGTGCATCGTGCATCATGGTGCACGGTTGCAGTATATATATATATATATATATATATTTATTTATATGCATATGTAATGCAGATATATTTAAATAGTACGGTTACAGTATACGTATATGTACTGTAATAACTATTTACTATTTCAATTCATGATTGATAATTTTTGAGCAAGCTTTCCAGCTCCCTCGATATTGCGCCCAACAACTGATGATGATCAACTCTGCAATGAGAAGTTGAAGAGTTTGCACCAGACAAAAGAGAGTAGACCGAGGTTTTATTATGATTATATATATATATATATATATATTCGCCATTCAATCATCTCTGCCTTGTTTCCTAGTGCTGACTGAGGGAACAGTTCTGCTACTTGACTTAGGGTTATTTCATAGCAATCCGGAAGGGTTTGCACCAAGGTGCTCGATTTTCTAATTCCTCGCAGTATATGATCCTTTGATCCTCCCACCGAATATTCCGCGTTGTGGTTCAGACGTCGGTTCATTTTGTCGGAAAAACAGAAGCGTTTGTACTTCACACATTTATAGTCCCTCGGCGAAAAGTGCATATCTCACGGACACGTGGACCGATTTGAATCAGATTTGCTTCCGAAGATAGAGAATTAAATTTTCTAGGGCTTTCTTTCAATTTTTTGGGGTAACTCACGTAATTCTGTCAAAAATTTGAAAGGAAGTTGAACAATTCCGAAAGTTTGGTTTAATTTAAATTTTATTCCGAACTTTTTCAATCTTTGGTTTGAAATTTCGAGAATTCTACGTGAGAAATAAAAAAACCAGAAAAGGTGATCTAGAGAATTTAATTCTATATCTTTTAAAACAAATCTGACTCGAATCGCCCAACGCATTCGGGAGGTATGCGTTTTTCGCCGTAGGCTCCTCAAATATTTCATATTTCCCGCCAAAATGGACCGACGTCTGAACTACAACGGGGAATGTAAAGTACTCGGAGGGAGGATCATATAATGGGAGGAATTAGAAAATCGAGCACCTTGGTGCAAACCCTTCCGGATTGATATGAAGTAACCCTTACATTGTGTATGATGACACTTCTACATACACACATTTGTACAAACCCGGAGAGATAGACATATACGGGGGTGGGTGACGTCAAGTTTTTACAAATGGACTGCGAAAAGTATGAGGTTCCCACGAGAATGTGACGCTATCACGAACGTTAGGGAAATTCCAAGACACCTGTCCAGGTATTATCTGCGGGAAAAGAAGAGGAGAAATTAACCCGGTATTTCTTTAAAATTTGGACCAAGACCCAGGATTACTACCGCCTGTCACGGACCGCAAGTACGTACGAGGGAAAATGGCTCAAGTTCCGAATCCAACATTCCCTTCCCCCACACGACACGTGGATACCTCAACAACCCATTCCGTCCGCCCAGATTGGACGGAGCTCATGCTGGGTAAATGAATGGGCCAGAAGACGAGTTAAACCAACCGTGGAAACTACAAATCCCATCTTTTGAGGCTTGAATATACGGGAGAAATTTGTGGAGTAGAAGAGAGAGAAAGACTACTGTGGTAAAGCCTCCGTAGTTTCACTTGAGTGTTCTAGCTTGGGGGAGAGCCGTGGCGGGGGGTACCCGCCCTAAAGGCGGCGGTTAGGGATAGGAGAAAAATTAGTGGGAAGCGCTGACCAACCTGTGGACTAATTTATAACTTGACGCACTCCTTTGTTCCATGATGGATCGTAGCTGGAAGCAGTAACAGTGAGTTACATTTCCCCATTATGACCACCTTCATTCTTGCCTTCAGATCCCGGCTGGTCCGAACCGGATGGGCTGCCTATAGATTTGGTCCAGTTCCTCCAGCAGCGCGTAGTTCGGAATCAAAACGATGTTTCTGTTGCTCCTGATGAAGACGGTGGTGGTGATGGCGATGATTATGGTGATGACGACATGTGCTCCAAACGCTGTGCGTGGGTCGAGAGTAAAGAAAGATTTCCCCCTCCTATTATTTTTCACAAGGAATCGAACAAACGTTACCACCATCCCAGTGTGTCTGTCTTTGTAAAGAGAAAGGAAAGTCTATGAACTGCTTCCTCGCCTTCTATCTATCAAGAAATTTTGGAACGTTTGACGGCAACGGATGGAAAAATAATGTGGTAAATGGAAAGCAGCATGTCTGAATTGGTGGTGCTCGAATCCGCGGGATAAGCACGGCTGGCTGTGTACATATGGGCGTAAGACTAGTATTTTAAATTACATCCAGGAAATTAGAATCTGTTTTCTGGTTTGTATGTACTGGGTGCGTACTTAGTGTGCGTAGAGGTGTGTACGTACATGAAAAACTATTGTAACACTCTGCAGCCTGGCCTATAATAGTACACATGGAGCGACCAGTCAAGCCTGATTTTCTCCCTATTTTTTTTATACATTTCTCCTCAATTGATTTGATCATTTTCTTTCTCTATCCTTCCAAAATGTGGCCATCCTTTACCGATTGAGTCCAAGTTGATGAAATAATGGGAGTAATTTAAAATGGTCTGATGCCAAGTGTGTGCCAATTCTCCCCAACTCCGCCTGTCCGTTACCAATTTTCAGTTGTGAACTGACTGAGAGTGAGTGAGTGGATCGAGCGTGATTTTCAAGTTAGCGAAAAAAATAAATGGGGATAATAAATAGTGTCGTGGTACACCTGCTTGGACTCTTCGTATATGATCTAATCTACAGCGACCATGAACGCTCCCATAACCGCCCATAAGTGACCTTAAGCTAAAATATTATCCCGATTATCCCACTCGCACTCTCGCTCCCAATAGTCGGATTCAACTGTTTACTACGAACGTCAGTCAACACTTTGGCTCGTATGTTCCTATCCTTTACAGCTACGACCACCATCGCCGGTAGCGCACTACCACCACACCATCGCTGTCCACTTCCCCTTTAACTGTACAGAATCTTTGGCAGCTTTATTGCTATGGCATTGGTAGCAGTAGTGGTAGTGGTGGTGGTGATGTAGAAACTTTATACCCTCTCCGAAAATATAGCTCCTTAAATATTGGCAATAATGATGCGGATGCCAGATTAAGCAGAGTTTTGTTTTAGAATGGTCCCCGGTGGTGCACGCCTCTCTGCCCTCCCATTTTTGTCGTCGCCGTCTTCGTCATATGATGATCGCCGGGCCAAGACACTAGCCACTTTCGTTAGCCCATTTAGTTGCAACTTCATTTTAAGATTTATCCTTTGCATGTTGGTATATGTCAGAGATTTTTTTATTCTCTCTTTTTTTTAGTGCAGACCATGTAGATGTGCGTGCTTACCTGCAATTGTTGGTGATGGTACAGGGCATTATACTAGGTAGTGTATAGAGATGATTTGATATTAAACAGTAAACTAGTATACTCGCAGGTATACAAACACACACTCAAGCATATATTTTACGTGAAAATCTCCGCATATTAGTTCAAAATACACTCACTACAGTTACACGTATACATCGTAGGCACACAAAAAGGTCTGTAGTAAACAAAATTGTATTCACATGCAGAACAGAATGCACAGCATACAGCATACATCATACACATACATAATAAAACTACGCACTGACAAGCAAATGTACGTCCAGACCTATATATAGTCACAAAGACTCATGGCAACAAACACATACGATCGTACTGAAGAACAAAGAGGCAAGTTGTTGGAAAGTTATAAAAATTAGTTTCAATAGTTTACGAGCTGCCCAAAGGACATAAAATCTATGTTACCGAATTATACTGAGATAATCCAGCGTAAATAAATTGCAGAGATTCAAATTTATTGGATCTGATAAAAACTGGCTGGGAAAAAGTTGAGACATTTCGTAGGACTCGAGTTCCCATTATATATTTTTTTCATCTATAATACTACTCCCATGTCTCCATGTGCGCCGGGAGCTGTTAAGCTTTACAGTAAAATCGTCTTACTGTGGTCTTCCGGGTATACAGATGATTCGACCGTTATAAGCCTTGAAAATGACATAGTAAAAACCATAAAAGGACACAAAAATTGGCCATTATAACAAGATGACCCTATTACACAAGGCCGTTATATGGAGACTTTACTGTACACGGGCGAGAACAAGACGATCGTGCTCCAAGGGCGGCTGGAGAGGGACCAAAACAGGACCAAGCCCCACCCCACAGCACATATACTAAGACAGTGTATACATGTGCATGTGTATATTTTATATGTATAAAAAGACTGAGTAGTGACAATGGAGAAGACTACGGTGGTCCACATTCGTATACATTTTTCTCCATTCCACCATCGTCGGCGACCAGTCATATTTCACAGTGTATATTGCTCCTCTCTTCATAAATAATTTGTCTTTCGATGTAACTTGAACAGTTATTTATTCGGGATAGTCGGGTGAAAATGTGAATTTTACTGCCTGCATCCTCCGCACATAGGATATTCTATTGGTCCATCGCAACTCTTACCCCCTGGATCTCATGCATTCTCTTACACTCCCCCTTCAATAATGTTGGTCACAGGACTAATCCTGTCGCCCTTACTTCGCCGTTCGCCACCTTCTTCCTCCTTCTTCTCTTCGTATGTGAATGGAGGAGAGCGAGGGACGTACACATAAACCTATGAACCCCCGGCTCCCGGCTCTAGCCATGTCCCATTGCATGCTAAGATCCTTTCCCTCACGTAATCCCATTAGCACCGTAAACTGGGACCTGCACAAGTTGCCCTCCATAATAATCTCGATTATCTGTATATGCGGTAAATCCTTTAACTACAACTTAGTCCTTAGCACTCAGGCTCCCATTCACGTCATGCCATTCATACCACCCCCTGCACATGACTATGACTATATACACGTGACAACTCCCTTGCCGTGTGTACAGTACACAAAGGATATAGATCGTACTATCTTCTGCTGGTATAAATCAATTCTTATCCCGTTGTGACTTTGATCTTGTCCTCTGGAGTTGAATCAAGGACTTTATTCCTTTTCTTTTAAATTTTTACATGGGATGATAATTACACTAATTATAGAGTACGAGGCGGAGCCCATGGAACACGGAGTCGACTAGATCCTGCCAACTATGACAAATGTGTCGGTTTCATTATAGTCTTCAAGCCACACATTATTAAGAACGGGGAGCGGGTTAAGGCCACCTTGCACTGATTAGGAGTATGCGCAAGTAACCATAGAAACAACTACTGTGGCTTCTCCTTACAGTACTGTATATATAGTGTGAACAGTGCAGTGCCACGAGCATTTACTTTCAGTTTTTCGTGCTCAGAATATCTATGTCAGAATTGAATTAATGCCCCCTGTCCCTCATAACCCCAGCCTTTAACCTCATGCATTGAAAAGTTTCAAATGGAACAGGAACCGACCTCGCTGGCTCTGTGGAGGATTTTTTGTGAGCAGTCTGTGGCTTTGTAATGATTCCCTCCCTTTTTGCATGCACACATATGTGTGTTTCTCACACAGCGGCCAATGGTATGTATAGAATGGTTGTTTAAATTGGAATATCAACATCTGCCTGATAGCTGCGTGGTAGTGGTAGGGGTCGTAGTACGTGCGTTAATGTTAGCCTGTGTTTGGGGTGAAGGATTTGAAGAGCGGAAGGATTCGGTTACGAAACACCTGCAGAAGTTAGCCATTCGTGTGTACAGAAACTTGAACTTGATCCTGTACACTACGGCTTTCATGTCGTCGTCGTCATCCGTATCAACAGCTGATCACTATGAATGATCATGAGCTGACCTGCCCTTTTTCCCCCGGGTTTAACTGCCTGTTTGTACTTGTATGCTTGTGCGTGTAGTAGATGATTGAATGGAGCAGAAAATATTATTTTTAGTTAAATATCCCTCTATATACTTTACAAGTTAAACATCTGCTGGTATGTACACACTTAAATCCTGTAGTGGGGCCGCTATGGGAATACATAGGGGTGGCTTATGCTTGTACACACAGACTCATGCTCATTGTGCTAAATTCCGGTCTTTATTTCCTACGGAGCAAGCTGTTGCATCTGAATTTTCACCACAATATCTCGCACTCACACACACGCACAAACTATGTCCAATAATGAACTCCAAGTTCTACCCCATCCCACTCCAATTTCTCTTCCTGTGGTGTACACGTAAGTACACGCTGATTTTTTAGGTGGTCCAAAGTCTGCTGGTGGTACATGCTGCTTCCTACTCATCCTCCTCCTTCTCTCTCACCTGTTGTCTCATAATAATTTCCGCTCTATTATTTAATCGGTAGCATATGCGCTCCTGGAAGGGTTCACTTCAGAAGCAAAAGAAGAAAAACCCACATGTGCAACCACATCCCACTCACTGGACTTAGTGTATATGGACGGCTCAATGTCAATGATTTCCCAATTCAAAATGTGGGAACAACTTTTTTCTTCCGTTCGCTCCTCTCCGCACTCATGTTCATTGGCAGGGGCCAGCACGAAAAGGGCTGATCAATTGAATTTTTCGGCCACAATCACCGCAGTGGTCATGAAACGGGATGTATTTAGCTGGTTTTAATGACACCAGATGAGAATTTGGGCTGGGAATAACGGGAGTGGCAACAAGGTTCATGTATGCGTGTTATAAGTGTGTACATGCGAGTGTGGGTTTAGTGGGGTTGAAAACTCTGGGGAGAAATTATAAGGTGTGTGCTCTACCCACGCCGTTGTAGTGGTCCCAAGTGTGAGCACTTTTGAGTGACTGACTGGCCCATACAAGTGCTCGACCGTGTTTGTATAGAGTTGTAGGGGGAGCGGAAACAGTATGCGATTAGACTTGATAACTGTGTTTTGCAATGTGTGTGCGCCCGGAGAGTGCTGAAAGTAGAGATATTGGGTTTAGCTTCCCTCACATGTATGTCATACAAAGACGCGACGTTCGAGTAGAGCCTATGAAAATCGGTCCCTCGCTTACACGAGTGCCTGTCTTGCTCGCTTACTTGTGGGATAGGTTTGACAGGCGGCGATTGTTGGTGATCAATTGGCTCCGTACAAAGTAATGCTTTAGATAAAAGCACACAAATACACACTCACACGCACCGCATTATGGGCGGTACGGTGAAGAGCATATACAGTAATTCCTTTCAAAGTAACTTGTGCCGTTGTGCCTCTGCTACCACACATACTCTTGATACAAAGATAAAGTACGTGATGAAAATTAGATATAAATTATCAATTCAGCATCTCTTTGAGCAAATTCTCTTCATCGGAAAAACAAAAATTTGGTATGTTCATTTGCGGCGGGGGTCGCTTCAGTTAAGAAGGACTGAAAAGTAAGAAGAAAGGCAAAAAGACAAAGACCATCGTGAGACTAGGAGAGTGTGATCATCAAGTTCTGTTATTCGAGCTTGGTGGGGGTATCAACGAAGGATAAGGAAAGAACCAGCTGAAATTCGCCAAGGTCTCTCCCAACAACGCGTAAATGTCATAAAGGTTACCACCGCACGACAGCACGACGACCACCCTCCCTTCGGAGAGCAGAACTATGTGAGGCATACAGAACTTTGAATTGCCTATGGTCCATCCTGGAATTGAACTTCACTCGCCCTAAATGTCTTCATATTTTCTATTTTGGAAATTGTCCCATCTGTAAGTTGAAACCCTATAGTTGTTGTCCCTCCATCTCCGATTCCGATTTCTAAGAGAACGGAGGGAGAGAGACAAAGAGCGGGGTTAGACAGGTGTTTTGGGGGCAGTATTTTTTGAACCAACTGTAGCCATATACGGACTCCAGTTGTCCAAACATGTGAGAGCAGTTCTGGTCAAGGACATTTGAAATGGGTTTCGGGACTCACGGCAGTGAGCGAGTTGTTGTTGTGGTGCTACTGATGGTAGTAAAAACCCGAGCCATTTTAGACTCTGATTTGAGGGGGGCCAACAACGAGTACCACTATATGGGGGTGCTACGGCTATACTACGACAATTTTATTTATGCATGTTGGCAGAGCCATCCCTGATGTCAAAGAATATAAGGGACATCTGTACACAAGGGTTTTATAAGAAAAGTGAGATTTTTCCTCCATCGCCATCCTCCGCTCGTCCATTTGTATGCAGAGCAGGGCAGGGTGGCCAGGAGGGCCGTATAATGTGCCGTAAGGCATTTCCTCATCACTTCGCATGTGTCTCTGTCTGCCCATGTGGTTGTTCATTTTAGTAGGTACGTATATGTAGCCACTCCTCTCCCGTCATCAATGGTCACTGTTCCACCGCCACTACGTGCTCGCGGCGCATTCTTTAATACTTTTCACCGTAGATCCACACCGCCCTGGCCATCCTTGTCGGCGTCGTCCATACCAGCTTTATTATACTTTTCTCAAATTGAAATACACATATGTTTGGATTATTCATTCAACTACCTACCATCCATTCTGCCTGCCTCTTATCAATTTAAATACAACCTAAATTATCCACACACCTTGTATTTCCCTTACAACATCATCGTATGCTCAGGTACAACCACTGAACCTATACGAGCCATGCTCGAAACAGTCTTCACCTTCATCACACACACACACACACAAACATACACACATGTCCTCACTCCCATAGTTGAGCTAGTCGGGAATGATTGTAACAAATTTTTGGTATAGTCCCGGGATTAAAAATGCAAGAATTCATGACAGGAAATAAAAACTGAAACCAGGTGGATTGAGTTTCACAAGTTCTCACTATAAGTTGGCATGCAACCAAGGGTGAGGATACTGTTCTCTCATATGCACGAAGTCTTATGGAGAAGTTCGCCCGAATTTACAATATATTTCTCATACAGACACACATCCCTACCCTTCTTTCATTTATATGGGTCTGCCCAGCATACTACGAGTAGGGCCTGTTGTCACCTGACCTATTCAACCCCAGAGCAATAACACTCTTCTAATATCCAGGTTGGTCAGGTCTGGATTAGGTGGGTGAGGAAGCGATAGTGAAAACTCACCCCTGCTGCCCAGTTTTCATGACAGTGACGAGGACCATGGCGGGTCAGTTAATTTAGCTTCTCCCTGACAAGATAATGCTCTGTCATTTTACATTGTAAGTTGCGGGGGCCATCATAATAATTCCTACCCATGCAAACCCACTTCAGGACATTTCTCTCCTTCCAGTCCTCCTTCCAGAAACTCCAGTCCTGGTCAATTCCTTAGATTCTTCCGTAAGGTACGGGGCTATTGGTTTGAACGGATGAATACATATAGCTCACGTCCCACTCAATGTATCCACTATGGTACTTCTGTGTGGCAAGGACGGAAGACTGGAGCGGGTCGTGTGTCCAACTATGAAAGGCAACAGGCCCTTACAGTAATTGAGAGCCGGCGCGTGCGGGGAACAAATTGTCAACGGCTTTTCCGTACCCATGTCAGTCAGTCAGGACAGGAAGTACAATTGGAATTATGCAGGTGGAGACATGAGCAATTTTTTCCTTCCATCAGAATTTTTCTGTATGGAAGTAACCATCACTGCCGTTGTGTGCGTCTTTTGCCACACATTTTCCCCTCAAAGACAACCCAAGAGAGAAAAAAACGTGCTGCTACTATACGAGACTGAAGTGGGACAATAGCGGCATTTCAGGCTTATCATTATTATTGTGAGTCCCTCGCTCAGAGGCATATAGTGGAAGCCTCATCGAGGATGCGCAAGAAAGGGAAGTTTCCTTTATGCACATACATGTAAACTAACGTGAGTATATGGTAAAAGTGAATCCTGGCAGTAACACCTTTACACTCTGTCATCCACAGTGGGCTCGGGGGATTAAATAGAATAAATACGATAGGATTTATATTAGCTAGGGTAATGCTGGGCACCTGACACTTGGTTCAATGGCTCTCTCAGGAATACTGTCGCACTGCTCTACTATTCATTGAAAAAGGTTCTCCCTTTCGTCAACAGAAACAGGCGCCCCGGTTGTTGTTGTTGTTGGTGGTGGTGGCTCTACCACCACTTCTCCACAGCACCGACACACATATCCCCTCTTATATGACCAACATACACTTTCCCACGTGCATTTAAAGTTGGGGTGGTTATGAGTGTGGTCAAAAGCTAAACCCTTGTTACGTGTCCTAAGTCGCAGGCCACATAAAAGAGGAAGCCGTCTGCCGTCCTCGCCGCGCCTACTTTGTACGAGGTGTCACATCACGCACAAGTATGGCACATGGTACGGTAATAATAAAGCAAATGTACATATTGTATATCCTCCAAACGGAAGGATGAGCGGGCGGCGATAAAATAAGGATAACGGAAAAGGAAGTAAAGTAAAATCTCTACATACCGGGTCCGACACTCCGACAGGAAGTTGGTAACCTGGCTGAAGTAGGAATTCTTTATGAACACCGAATCCAAGCTGCCCAAGAAATAATCTCTATGAACAGATTTCTCTGTATTTGGGTCGGACAGCAAGTAAACTTGTGGATATAGGAGCCATATGCAACAGGCCACTGCCAAACATATATATTTCGTATATATTTTGTGCATTTGGAGTCATCCCGACACAGAACCTATGGAGTTGGAGAGTACATGTGTGTGTCCCCTGTGGGCCGAGGGAACATTTGAATTCCTTTTATTAAAAAGTAAAATATAATGCGCGCCTCCTGAAATATTTTGTTTGTACCGTTCTGGTTTCTGCATTCATCTCAATGCATCCTTTGTCGTACCACTCTGTGTACACTCATTGAATTATAGATGTAAAGGTGATGAGGAAAATTTCCACTGTACATTTTTCACCCTTGTATGCACAGAGTTAGTTGGGTTTACTTTAGCCAGCATTTCCCTGCTCCTCTTTCAGGAGCACCATGACACATGACAGTAGTTACTATTGACGCTATCATGCTTGCGTGTGCAACCATGTGTGTATGTCCCTGTGTGTGGAAGACTGCTGAAAGCTGAAAAACTTGCCTTCCCAGCGCTGATGTGCACCATTTCAAATCTAATTTCCCAAATTATCCTTGTGGCCTGAAAATACCAGAGGGAAATGGGCGAGGAGCAGGTAGTTACTCAGTTCGATGCGGTCTGTCTTTCTATACCACGACTCCTACTACTATTATGGTAGCCTGGGCCAAATCTACCTGTGACAGTTTAAGTGCGACACTGATGAGGTCGGACTGAGTCTTCCTTTTCCCTCCACCCTGTCTGAATCCCTTCCTCCCACGGCGTGTGTACGTGTGTGATAGTTTGTGTGTGTATGTGTGGGAACCTCCATGCGGGCATTGGCCGGCATTAAGACCTGTGGAAACGTGCCCGGGCTGAACTAAATTGAAGATAGGGGACGGATTATATGGTGGTTATATGTACAAGCCGGAGCAGAGAGATAGAGGCGACGACGGCGGAACGATATTGGTCTCCTTGTTTTCTTCCATTAATATTCGTCCACGTCCATCGACTATTTTCACCGATAGGGATAAATTATAGGCAATTATTTGATTAAAATCTGGAATAGCTCTTCCCATTCCCGGCCGCAATGCTAGCAACACCACCGCTACCGCTCAAACTCCCCCAACTTTTAATACCATTACCACTGTCCATGGGAGGAGCAACTGGTTACGCATCTTCAGCTCCTCAAAGTACCTATCACTACATATACATGGCAGCCCCTCGACGAAAAGCATCCATCCAGTAAGTACCCTGCAAAACGTCTTCATACCAAAAGGATATGAATTCTCCGTAGGGTATTTAATCCGCCAGTGAGTAGGGAGTAGGATATGTGAACTCGTAGCTGGTGTTGAGTAGGTAGGTATTTAATCCGCCAGTGAGTAGGGAGTAGGATATGTGAACTCGTAGCTGGTGTTGAGTAGGAGCTAAAACCTTAATGAGACGAAGGAAAAGTTGAGAAAATTATCGAGGACCGCAAGCCTGAGGATGTGTTGATCATGTCATAAATGCACACAAGTGGTGCGATGCGTTCAAGTCTGCTTCGTCACCCATGCACATACAAGCATACATACACACACACACACACAAACACACCCCGAACTCTTCTCCAACTTCGACTCCTGCACATGCGAGAATGATTAACTAGAATTTTTTAGCCCTTTTTAGTAGCGCGGCCCATACAAGCCCTCGCATGTGTTACTACTAGTCCTGATCGTCATATTAGCCGTGGCTGAAGTTGTAGGAGGAAGGAAAAGCAGTACTAGTAGTATTTCCTAAACGTATACTTGAGGCTTGATGGGAGGCGAGGAGGTGAGTGGCTGTAATGCGGTGAGATGTGGCGGGGCTTAAGCACCCAAACTTTCCTAATTCTCCAAACATCCTTCGTTAGAATGTGCAATGTGAAAAGTTGTGAGCTATAAACAAGGGATTGATAAGAGAGAGAGAGAGAGAAGGAGAGAGAGGAGAGCGCGTGTGGGAGAGGTTATTATTAACCCATTCCGTTCGATTTAACTGGTTCAGGTATCTGTGGGTGACTCTGTGCACAGTAGACGCGGCTTGCTGCGAAGGGAAATGCTCATGAAAATAACCCTCCAGCCGGCAGCTCCTGGATTCGAAGTAAGCTCCTTACCCTCTGCGCACAAATATATATACACACACACGCAAGCACGCACGCATAAACCTAGATGTAAGCAGTAATGGATTTAACTGGGTAAGGCTCTGGCTCACGAATGCAATCATTTCGACGGTGTCCTTTCTTTCGTCGACGTCTAGAAAGCAAATCGCTGTGCTTTTCCTAGTCCAAAGAAAGCAGAACGTATGTGTGTATGTGTGTCTGTGTAGACAGGGAGAAGGTTAGAGTGGAATAGAGCATCAGGGCAGAGCAGCGCAGTGAGTGAGAGGAAGACAGTGAGACAAGACGGGCAGAGGCACGCAAAACGAGGGATGGAAAACAAAAGGGCAAAGAACAATGGTTGAGTTTTCACATATATAAACTGTAGCCCATAGATTGTTCCTATATATGCCCCTCCCATTAGTACATATATACTCATAGTGTGACTCCTATGTGACTCTGAGTCAATCAAAGTATTAGGGAGGTGGAGAACTATTGTTGGACTCTCGGCGCTGAAATCCACGGATGCGTAAACTCTAATACCAATAAAATGTTAGATGAAAAATAATAATAATAATTGAGCTCCAACTAACCCCAGTTCGTTCCCCCTCTCCACGGCAGCAACAGTGCGCTGTGAAGGGAGAGGTTTTCTCAGGCGAATTCCAAGGGTGGAAATCCATGGTTGTGAGACCGTAGATATTAGTAATGGCTATAGGATTGAGGGCGAGAGCTGCGCCAAGGGAACTTGAGCGACAATAGATAGGTAGCTGGATAGATAGATGGATAGATAGAATTGAAACTTGATGCGCTCTTTACGCCCGCTCCGACCCGGCGGACTAAATTATTCAAAAATGGGAGCGGGAAATAGGTGGTTGGAAGTCGTTGAGGACATTAGCTGATAGGCTCATAATCATAATAAGAATAAGTAGTCTCCAATCGTCCTTTTAATTCCCCTTCAATATTCTACAAATACCGCTCTCCCCACCCCCCATCCGTAGTAGCACATATTGACGATCACATAGCAAGGGTATATATTGGCACAATATCGAGCTGGTCAAGCTGGAGGGGAACAGGTGATAAGCGCGTTGATTAGTTCTCCGTCCACCAGGTTCTCCCACTCACTCGGTATACCCCGCTGGATTTTTAATTGTCCTCCAACTTACACGACATACGATGGCTCCCATAATTTGGTCTAGTTATTTATATGCGGAGGTATATAATGGAGGCGCATTTTGAAGAGGCTACTTTAACTACCCGCCGCCAAAGTCCAACCAAGACGATGATGGCGACGGCTCCCGTGGACATCGCGATAAATATGTACATTCGGACCTCTAATGGCTTCTTCTCGGAAGCTCCGCAAATCCACATATATGGATGTGCAGTCAGAAGAGGGGACGTAGATAAAGGTGTGCTCACACATCAAACGTCAACTCTCCTTCGCCACCCTTTTTGCTCGGCCCACAATTACTCAGCAAGTCTCTCCCGCAGTCTGAGACACTGCTGGTGGCATAGGGCTGCCTTTAGTCTTTAGGGCTGCCGCTTCGTCCAAAAGCGCTAAATGACTCATTATCTCGTTAAAAACCGTCCTCTCAACTTCTTACGTGGGGAAAATGGAAGAAAATGTGAAGGAAGGAGATGAAGTTTGCGCCATGAAAAGCATCTCGTTAAGGTTTTAAATACACACAAGCTCGTCTCTCACACCCACTCATAGAAAGCCCTCACTAATTAATGAAAAATCAAGTAATGAAAAGCTCTCATTTCCCCTCCATTCTGTCAACTATGCTCCGTCCAAGCGAAGGACAACGCCAACCAAATACTCACATTACTCAATGATCTCTCTCAAGGTGGTACACAAGAAGCTCCCTCTTTCTCTCTTTCAAATTTCCGCCCAGTCAGTCAACTTGAATTTGGAAAGGAGAAGGCACACGTTTGCCCATATAGGTATCATCGTAGCCGTCGCGTAGAGCTGTGGAGGGAGATGGTCATTCAATTTTTTAATTACCTTGATTTTCACAGATAGTGGATTACATGTCTAGAACCCGTCCAAGTTCCCATCGTGCAGTGGTAGTCCTCATTCCTCACTGGTTCTATCCTTATTATTCAGAGGGTGGAAAAAGTATGTGCCAGTCATTCTGAGTGTGAGCCCTCTCTCTCTCTCCCTCCATATGTATGGTAATTATATTGTGTTATCTTCAGAGGTGTGTGTCACCCACTCGGAAACTTTCCCTCTCTCGCTCGCTCTCTCTCTCTGAAAGGGAAAAAACAGAGGACTGTGTAATTAGATGGAGAGAAGACTAAGTGGGAAACACTGATGTAGGTAATCAGTGCGCGCTTGAGATTTCCATGTTGATGATGACGAGTGGATTTTATTTCTTCGCTGACGTGACTCAAATTCCCCCTCCCCCACTCCGTCTACTATATAATACTTTTCCACGTTCTGAAGCCCCTTATCCGTCTCCCGTATACTTATTTACCTACTATGAAAAGAATTGTAATGGGAGCGGAAAATCTGTGTAGGAAAAACAACATGGGTTTCTATAAGGCTTTATATACTCAATCCTACCATCAGATTTGAAGTAGTAAAACGTATGTATATCTATCTCTGGTCCAAAGTATCCTTAAAAAAGAATGAGTACTGTGTGTGCGTGTGTGTGTGTGTGTGTGTGTGTTTGTGTGTGTGTATGCGCCTGTACGAGTCTATGTGAGTTTACAGAAGAGGTGGTCCTTCTCTCCCTCTTGTCCTATATGAAATATCTCAAGCTGAATAAGATGAATATGTATGGAGATTTGGACGACAAGAATGAAACAAAGCGATTTCCAAGAGATGTACGGAGACAAGATAAGAGAGTCAGAAGAGAAGAGACAGAAAAAGAGAGAGGGGGGAAGATGCATTAGAAAGTTACATAACAAGATCCCGTATCAGTGCGAGACTGAGTGAGAGGGAAAGACAGAGATCCAGAGCCAGAGGGCAACAAGGTTGTGCAGAGATGGACAGTCTAGAAACGGTTGAATACTATGGAAGAATGTAGGGGAGTGTGTGTTGACGTAAAAAATCGCGGATGCGGGTCTTCGTCTTCTGTTGTCAAAGCCTCGGAAAACACAGAGCGAGAGAGAGAGAGAGAGAGACGGAGAGGGAGAAAGAGCTTATGTATATAATGTAAATACCTACACAGTGGTGGTTGGTAGTAATGGAAGTAGCAGGAGAGCAGTGGTCGGAGAGTATGGGATAGGGCCAGAGAGTGAGTGAGTGTGTGTGTGAGTGTGTGTATGTGTATGTGTGTGTGTGCATGGGTTTAAGGCAAAGTACGACGGACGACCGTAAGAAGACGATAGAGCGCGAAGAGAAAGAAAGAAGGAAAATAGGTCTAAAGATGGGAACGGGAATGGGAGTAATGAGAGATGAGACGGGTGATGGGAAGGCTTTTCCGGGACAGCTCTATATGGCACTGTTGCTGCTCCAAGTACTCTCGTCTTCTTCTCCCTCCCCCCGTTATGCATGTGCGTGGATACATATGGACAGGATTGAATCCGTAGACTTTAGCCTACACCACCACCACCACCGTTTCTCACTCAGTAGTGTATACACTATCCGTGTGTGTGTGTGTGTGTGTGTGTGTGTGTGTGTCAATGTGTGGTGTGCATGTAGAAAAGTTAGAGGTTATAAGCAGACAGCACACAGTTTATTCTCAAGTTTTCTTCCTATGGGCTAAAGGGAAGGTAGAAGTATGCTCCATGTATGTGCCTGTGTGCATCTGTATGAGAGTTTGTACGTAAGATGGTGTGTCTGTGTTTATGTATGAGTATGTGTGTGCGTGTGTGCAAGAGCCAATATGAGTGTGTGTGTAAATGTGTAAGTCTGTGCGAGAGCCTATTTGAGTGTGTGTGGCGTTCAAATGGCTGCATGCATGTTGTTTTTAACTATGACAGTATGCATGGAGAGTGGTATTGTTCCGTATAAATGTATATAGGGGTAAATTTACAGGAACTTGAAGGGCTCCTTTCTCAATCGATGGTTCCAGTGCGCGCGCAAATTCATGCACCCAGGCCCATTCCCCAACCTCTCGCTCTCTCTCTCTCTCCCTCACTCACTCACTCTCTACCAACGTACATGAAGAGCGGTGGTAGCAGTGTTCGGTAGTCTCTCCGTGGCCCTCATAAACTGCATGGAGCAGGCATAGTCGTGGTAGCTGCAGAAGACGAGTTTTTCGGCGACTGTCCCAGTCGCTTATAAAAGCCAGGAGAGATACCAGGTGGACTTCCACTCCTCCACCTACCATCAGTGAGACGACTACGACTAGTTCGCACTTGAGCATACTCCGCTCTTCCCCGTTCCAGGTTATGTGTGCGAAGGCTCACCCAGGTAGCTCTGTACTGTTTCACGATTCACCATCTGCTACATCTCCACCCTGCCGACTGGAACTTGGTTTCGATTCGATCCGTCAATTTTTCAAATTCCTCTACAACGACGACAAGAAGAAAAAGGGAAGGGACAGTGACTAAAGAAGAAGATGCAAAGGGTAATCAGTGGTGAAGGGGATTCATTTGAAGCCGTCAAACTCCTGTGCCACCACTACCATCAGCCCATCTCCTCCCGCCTCTACACTCTCTGCTCTGTGCCAGACTCTGAATCTCAAAGATGCTGGAGCAAAGACTAGTTATAACCAGTTGCTCCCATCCACAACACTACTACTACGTCCTTGCATTACTTGGTCAAAGCGCGTAAAAGGGGAATCCTATACGAAATATTGTGGAAAAGTTTTCTAAATCTCCGCCACACACACACACACACACATACATATATATTTATATATAAATATATTTATGTATGTATACACACACGGCGAGGGACATCAAGTCTTCAATGAGTGGGAGCAGCTGTGGTGGTGAATGGAAGAGATCAGTAGTGGTGGAATGTTTGACTGCATCCACGGTCGCACTTGGAGCAGCAGGGGCCGTCGTCCTCATCACTGGTTACTGGAAGTGTCCCTGAAATAAAGTTCCCTTCCTTTTTATGTTGAGAAGGAATCCAAAAATGTGAGAATCCACAAGTATCCGTTCTTATAACTAACCTCCTGTGACCTTCTCTTCCTCCTCACTGCAACAGACGACCGGGATATTACTGTTATTGCTTAATATATATTATTATTATTATTATTATTATTACTGCTACTACTTCAATAACAGAAATTACTTCTACTACTGTCAAATCACCGTTCGAGTCACTCAAAGCAATAACTAGTCTTCATATTTTTCCCCCACGGATATGGTCCTTACTTCATCGGTGAGGCAGACTGAGCAACGAATAATATGACAACGACACATACTTCAACTGATACTTCCAACGCCCGCGCTAATTGTTCCCCCCTGTGATAGATAGGAATTGGAAGAGCCGCCGTGGGGGCGACGACAGGAACGGCGGCGGCGGAACTCTCTTTCTTTCTCTCTCTTTCTCTCTCTCTCTCTCTCACTCTCTCTCTCTCTGTGGCTAACTGTGTGAAGACGAAAGAAGCAATAAATAGAGAATAGAAAAGACGTCAAGTGTCCCAAGAGCAATAAGATAAGAATGCCTCGTTGTTTCATGGCCAAGAAGTGGAAGAGTTTGGCTTACGAGAAAGACAAACAGGAGCTCCTCTCTTCCAACACCACCACCGACCAGTCGTCTCTTTCCAACACTTCAGGTACAAATCCACTCGTCAATGGTAGCAATAAAAGTACAAGCAGCAGCAGCAGCAGTAATGGTGGGAACCTCAACAGCCTTTCTTACTTGACTGCGGCAGCCTCCCTCACATCTCTCTTTAGCCCATGCAATTCCGTTACTGCCGGTCATCACCACCCCCTCAGCGAGAGTATCATCAACGTCAGTCATCATAGCAATAACACTAGTATCACTAGCAACAACAGCAATAACGCTACCACCAATACCAGTCATCACCACCATAGTCAAATCCATGCAATTATTGCCTCCGCATCAGTTCATAATGGTCACTTCACGAGCAGCAGCAGCACGACGACGACGGTGGCGACGAGTAGCACGACCAGACCCACTCCCGAGTGTCACAACTTAGTCAGTCTCAACGGTCATCATAACAATAACAGCACGAGCCATAGTAATAATCCGAGCGGAAGCGGGAATGGTGGAGGCCCCCTGCTCCAAGTGAGCGGGAAGCGAACGAATGGGAATATTATCGGCAATAGCAATGCAAATCCAACGACCTCATCGTCCTCCCCAGCGTCAGGAAGCATGGGGACGATCCCGTTGGATTGTCCGTCTGCCAAATTACCCAAAATAAGTGTGGAGCCGATGGTTATCGGGAAACAGGTCACACCGAATGCAACTAGTCAGAGTCACCACCACCACCACAACCAGCATCCTCCACCTCCACCTCATCCTCACCATCATACGAATGGAAGTAATCCATGGGGCCCATCAAGTCCAACGGAAGGGGCCACCGCGCCGTCACCACCTCCATCCTGGCTACCCGCACCTACTGCCGGCAAAGTAACCGTTCTATTTAATGGTGAGTACGGAACCTTTAATTATCTGTCAGTACAGTGTGGATGCTCAACTCAGCCTCAGATCCCATCCCTATTCTCACTTACTTGTAGTCAGCTCAGTCAGAGTTACTATACATGCATATGCATACGGTTAATAGTAGACAGAAAGCTAGAGTGAGTCGTGCGGTCACTCTAATCCGCACTCGCACTCACACTCACACTACGGAGCATGTGTGCCTGTGTGTGGTCAGGAGGTCAGGATTCCTTTGAAATGGAATCCCGTGTCAGTTCTGCACCATAGAATTTGACCATGTGAAGGACTGAGTGAGAGAAAGGGGGGGGGAGGTCCGGAGAGTTTAGTAGTGCCGTAGGGTAATAACCGCATAAGAAGTCGATTCATTTTTCCACTAGCATGATACTCCTACCAACTCCTGGTTAGCATTCGTCCCCATCTTCCAAGTATAGTATAGAGCCTCCAGTTAGTCCAGTATTGATGGGATTTATACAAATCCCTCGCTAGTGGGCACGGATGCATATGCAGCAACCCGACCTCATGCCGAGGGATAATTCGGGTGAGCGTGGAAAGGCTGTTGCTACACTATTAGCTCTGAGGGAAGCATTTAGGATGGACAGAATGGCAAATGGTAATGGCTGATAGTTACTGGGAAATCAAACTGACTTTCATTACTCTGATTAAAACCACTAGGCGCTTTCTCCACGTACCGCAAACAAATCATTCGGTTACTCCTCTCTCTCTCTCTCTTTCTCCCTCCGCAGCCAGATCAAAGAAAGGCCCATTAGTTGTGTTATTTTCCTTGCACAAACTAATTGCCTTCCTATGGCTTTCCCTCTGTCATCTTTCCATTCTGTGGATGGAATAGATAATGACTCGGTCCGACTCCACTGTAGACATTGCTGTACTCATGTACATACTTATCATGTGCACTCACACGCACACACCGCCACATATATTTATATATATACACACACACACACATTTAGGCATACAAACGCAGTCCCCCTGACTCCTTGCCAACTGGGGACGCATTTCCCTCTTAACATAAGCATAACATACCCACACAGTCAGACTCACACACGCACAGAAACACACATTCACACACATACGCGCACCACACACACCACACACACAAACTCACCCAAGAGCCACAGAGACAGATACATGGTGCCAAATACGAATGCATATTGGGCGGAATGAGAGGAGTGGAGGAACGTTTAACCCATTCCAAATGGGGGAAATGCTAAACCAGAAAGTCAAAGGGGGATTTTGACGCCCATTTCCTAACTCCATCCTCGCGCCAGTAAATTTTTCCCAGATATTTCCCCTTCTACTTTCTCCAACTCTCTGGCTCCTCCATTCTCTTCTTTTCCATCGCGTTCTTCGCCGCCATCTACGACTCACTACACATATACACTACGACGTCCTTCCTTACTCTTTCTTCTTCATCTTCTTTCGAGAAGGTAACTCCGTCTTTCATTATTTCCTTTGAGTTATTTCTTGGCACTACTTGATAATATTTTTTGTAGAAAGCCTGTGGCTAAGAAAAATCTCCACACTCACTCGAGCATAGCTATATAGTAGCGTGGAGGAGTGTGTATGTGGTGTGGCTGGTGGCTGGCGGGCAAAGCTCTTCTACTACAGCCCCACTCAGCACTCCACTCACTAAAGAACATGTTCTACATCCACGCGTAGCCGTACAAGTTCCTTACATAAGAATGTAGGCAGCATAGTGGGGAGCCTACGCAAGCAGGCATGAATATATAAAAAGAAATCCTCGCTAATGCACCAAAGTCCTGGGTAAACATCCTATATAGGCAGTCAACCACTGCAACTGGATACTACATATGTACATGAATAAGTTTCACCGTGGATTTTATTGTCTTCCCCCCACTGCAGTAGTAGTAGTAGGAGTAAGAACAGGCTGCAAGTATAGGGTTGGATATGTAGAATTCACATCTTTTTTAGGTCATAATTGGACGGGAGCCGATTCCAAATGAGAGGAAAGTGTCAAGGGGATGGGATCAAGGGACTTTTGGGATGATGTGAATCAGAGAGGGTAGGACATTGCCAAATTTGTAGGGGCGGGAGTAGATTCTCCAAGTTTTGAGCCCCCTTCTTTGCTAACCTTACTGGATCCACATACATCCCACTGGCCATTATTTTTTCTAATGACATCCGAACTAATTTTCATTCCCACACATATATACAGGGTACCTGCAAGAGTCTCCGTCAGTCCAAGGGGTCTCTCCCTCGCCCGTGACCACGGCTGAGGAGTCCAATGTAACTAATATGGACTCACACCCCACTTCCGTAATTAGGAGCCTTTCACATTCCTCCAGATTCGGGTGTCTCCCGCCTCCGAAGAAAAGAGATTTGTATCGACCGTACTCCCTCCCCGAGTCCATTGTGGCTGTTCAGCAGGAGAAATTGCGGCTGCAGTCCGTCTGCTCTTCCCTATTTGAGCGGAAGCCTGAGGATCTTACCACAGCACATGCGATACTGGACTTGAGCACATCCTCCCCCTTCTTGCCCAACGTAACGAATACGAGCAGCAGCAGCAGCAGTCCAAGTGGTAGTAGTAGTAGCAATAGCAGTAGCAACAGCAACAACACTAGCATTCCTAACGAAACCTCCAACTCCTCCATCATCCCTGCTCCAAACGCCGCTGACAGTCGTCCTAGTCATGCATGTACGAGGAGTAGTAATTGTAGCGGAGACGGCGGGAGTGGGAGCAATGGGAATGGCGCCGTTCTGGATACATCAAGTTCGGCGGAAGAGCCATTATTGTCTTCTAATGGTGACAACAACCGGAACGGAAGTTGTATAGCTGGGACTAAGAGGAGCTCATGTCCAATTCAGGAGGCTACCCCTTATCCAAGTACAACTCTCCACCCAGCTCCCACTCATCATCATCAGTCACTTCAGCAGCAGCAGCAGCAGCAGCAACAACAACAACAACAACAACAGCAACCACTCTCTGCATTAAATACAAATCTGACGAATGCCAGGGACGTGCATCAGCTGAGCAGCGGCAAGGAGCGGGGTTTGAGAGAACCACTCGGAACGAACTCAGGGTCCCCTCCGGGGAGCACAAATCCGAGCACGGGGAAGACGATTGCCTACACCTACGAGGCTTTCTTTGTGAGCGACGGGAGATCCAAGAAGAAGTCGGCCTCCACCTCACTGTCCTCACCCAAGGAGAACTTGTCCACGGAGGTGGGGCCTATCAGTCGCTACTCCGGTGATTCCGACTCGGACAGCTGTCCCCCCAGTAGCAATTCTAAGACTCGCTACACTTGCTCCGAGTGCGGGAAACACTATGCCACCTCCTCCAATCTCTCCCGGCACAAGCAGACCCATCGTAGCCTTGACTCCCAGTCCGCCAAGAGGTGCCCAACGTGCGGGAAGGCCTACGTGAGCATGCCTGCCCTCGCCATGCACATCCTCACACACAATCTCCATCACAAGTGTGACGTGTGCGGGAAGGCCTTCTCCCGCCCCTGGCTCCTCCAGGGTCACATGCGCTCCCACACCGGGGAGAAGCCTTACGGTTGTGCCCACTGCGGCAAGGCGTTTGCGGACCGGTCCAACCTCCGTGCCCACATGCAGACCCACTCTTCTGCCAAGAACTACACTTGCAAACGTTGCAATAAATCCTTCGCCCTCAAGTCCTACTTGAACAAGCACTACGACTCGGCCTGCTTCAAGGATTGTCCATCACCTTCAGATGCAGACAACACGAATTCCTCCAGCTCCTCGGGTTTTGACCAAATGACACCCCACCACCACCACCACCATCATCATAATGAGAATTCGTCATCCTCAACCACCTCTTCCTCCTCTTGTTCCCCTTCGCTCGCCGCTCATGCCTCATCATCACCGCCGTTGTCATCAACATCATCATCATCCGCCGGGCTCATAGGAGCAGCCGGCTCAACGGTTCAACCACCACCAGCCTCGGTCGTCCCATCAGTAGAAGTCATTGTGGAAGTAACAACAAGTTGAAAACCCGAAACAATCTATTCCACAGGGGGTTCAACAGTCAACAGAGGAACACCCGGATAATGCATGTTTTTCCGCTTACATCGCGAAACCACCCAGCCTCCACTAAGCCAATACATAATGCGTCGTAGCAAGTTAGAGGAAATCACTCAGAATGAAGGAGGAAGAAATCGAGGGAAACCCCCCACACCAGCCGCACCACCATCACAGTTACAACTGCTACAACTACCACTACCAGCAAAATCTAGGAAAAACGAAACAAATAATGCTAAATCCTGTCTTATGTTCCCCCTACCATATGTACGAGTTCAGCTTCCACCTCGCCTTCACCTGTAAAAGCTGTGAGAGGAAAACTGACTCGGAACATGGATCCATTCATTCCTATCAGGGACATCGGAAGAAAGAGGGAGATGGGGAGGAGGGGAATTGAGAGAGAAAAATACACCTTTTCCTTCCATCGGCAAGAACAACAACAATACCATCTGAAACTACTACTACTACTGCTGCTACTACTACTACTACCACTACTACTACTGTTATGCTACTAATACTACTGCTACTACTACTACCATTAATTCTTCTTCTACTACAACTACTACTACTCCTACAACTACAACTAAAGGAACGTCGAGCAGAAACAGAACCGTCGTGCTCGACCCGATTCCTTGACATGATTTAGCGTCTCCGTCGTCTGCACACCGCACTCCATTCCACACATTCACACACACACACCCACACACACACACACACACACACGAAGGCACACAACGTCCCTATTTTCTTCTCGTCAAAGCTGAACCCCCAACTATTGTTTCTTCATCAAGAACGGAGAGAGAAAGGAAAGAGCTTGGGGGTGAAGCCGGGAATACTTTTCCTCCTCCATCTCTAATCCATCCCGCATCCTAGCCCCACAGCTGTTTGAGTTTCCCTCCAAGAGAATTTACAAGGTAAGTCCTACTACTCAATGACAGCTCCTCCCATAATAAATATAAGTGCGCTCAAATGCTCGAGAGATCGTCGCATCTCTCCACCGCGGTCCTCCCTACTACCTCCAGCTAGAACAGCTGTTCTAAAGGAAGGAAAACAGTCGGAGAGGATACCAAAGGTTCCATGGGGCGAGCTTTACGGATCCTAATATACTGCACAGTTGAAGTAAGCAGGAGGGATATGTGATATGATAAGTACAAGGTGCAGTGGTTATAACTTTAGAGCTATAGGACCAGCTGTTGTGAGACAGGTAGGGTGGCAGAGACAGAGATGGAGTTCTATAAATAGGAATTTATGGTTACTGTCGTCGCTCCCTTTAACATTTGCCCCTTGTGTCATAAATACATGGATGTATATGTATGTATAGATCTCCGTTTGTCTGTTTGTTTAAAATCCGGGCTTGTTTGTGTTTGACCGTACTTGAGATAAATTATTGGGAAGAGAAATAGTGGTGGTGGCGGTGGCGCGGTGACGATGTGACAAAGACGGCGGCCGTGAGTTCATGGAAGCCATTAGTTATGAAGGGACTTCATCAGGCGGCCGACAGGGGTTATTGGGAGACTTTTGATCAAAGGGATGGATTTTTTTCACATAATTTGTTAATCTAGAGGCCGTGGTGATAGACTGGTTGCCGCTATAATAGGAGCAGTGGTAGCAGTAATGAAGCCAAGTACTATACCCCATAGTCTAGCACAATAATACTCACACTTAGTCTGCAGTACAGTGAGATTGGGGGCGGACGGAATATGTAAAGTATAATAAATTTCTCGAACCTCTTCCACCTGGAAATCCTTTCAATGAGAAAACTTTTCACTATCGACTTTCCCTTTTGATCTGGAATTCATGAATCTTATCTCATATCCCAACTTAGTTTGACTTTATGCCCCACCACTATTTCTCACTTTAGTAGTAAAACTCCCTACCTCCTCCTCTTCTACCAAAGGAGCTCCGAATGACTCACATAATTCTACATGCAGAGAGGACCTGACGAACACGTACAGGTACAGTCATTACTCCGGCCAGCTCTACTGTAGTATTAGAAGTAGCAGTAGATCTACTGTCAGTAGTAATGTCTGCAGGTCAGTATCTTCAAAAATAACCACTACATGAGCCGAGGGATATATGGCTTCTTTGGTGACTTGAAAAACAAATGTTAGCGGGTATAGTAAGTACAGAGAGGGTATTGAGGAGTATTCATAGAGGGTATCAATTTAATATGGGGAGACCTACTTTATGTCAGCACGTTAAAATCGTGCGTATGTATGTACAATCCGCATTTATTGCATACCGGTGAGGAGAGAGTCTTATTAGATCGTCGACGTTCTCTTTTCACCACCACCAAATGCTACTGCTACTACCACAGGGTGTCTCAGAATTATATGTCAAATTTGTTTTCGCTCTGGAACCTAAACGCCTGACTGCAGATCACTGAAATTGGCACCAATTTCATTCAGCTGTGTCGGAATTATTGTTGTTGGTGGCGTAGGCAAACCCGAACTACAACAATATACTCCAGATTTCGTGTCTCCTGAAGTTCCCCATACAGTGCTCAACTGTCAACGTTCCTCCCCTGCGGTGTATTGGCCATGCCCACTACAGGCGTTAGTTTCGGATTTCTGATAGGGCAAATAGCGATGCACCCGACGTGAAGCGGTAGCGAAAGATCTATCTAATGCGCTATTCTTTATGTCTATGCGCCAACTGGTGTAAGAGTAATATGCAGAAATATACTATCCATATGCGGTAATGTTACAACACCATGTAGTTTTTACCATACCTCATATCTCAGATACCGATGTACCGAGACAATCGAGCATGGTATCAAACAAACTCTTAAACTCAGGTCTCAATTGGTTCCAAATTCATTGATCTGCAATCAGGCTTTTGGGTTCCAGAGTGAAAAGAAATGTGGCACACAATTCTGGGACACCCTGTACTACTGTGCATGGG